>ML103629.1:60624-212538 GCA_003697995.1 Taxidea taxus jeffersonii | reverse complement strand
AAAAAAAAAAAAAAAGAATTTATTTGTTGCTACAGTCCTGTAGGGCCCCTGAATGCATGCCCCACTGGATATCATATCCAGGTTATCTACAGACACAGCCCTCTGGCATCATGGGCAAAAGCCTGAGTGTCAAGTGTGTCTATAAGATCCTTCCAGAAAGATGCCAGTGACTTAGAGCAGACTATAAGGAGAGGGCAAGGGAGGTGTCTGCCACCTACCTTGTTCCCTTGGGATGATCACAGTCATCCTTTAGATGAGAGCCATTTCAGCATGGGTATTTTCTCATTCATCTAAAGTACAAGAGGTATGCAGCTAGTTTCTGGATTTCTTTCAGAAAGGTAATTGCTCTATGTATAGCTGTATATTCAGTGAGTCTGTGAGAGGGAGGTATTTCAGAATCCTTCAGTGTTGCCATTTTTGCAGCCACTGTCCCAATTTTTCTTCTTCAAATGAAAGATTTTAAATCTGTAGTAACAGCAGTCTCAGAAATAGGGAATTACAAAGTTATAAAATAGAATGAGCCTAAAAGGCTAGGCCATATAATGTAGACAAAACTTCACACATATATCTAGGCAAAAATGTAAGACATTTGCTCATTGCAAAGTTCCCTATCTTCTCAATCATAACAGAGAAGCCTTGATCTAAGAAAGGACCCAGTAGAACAATGGGAGAGATTTCATTAGAATGACCTGGCACTCATCTCTCAGCTGTTGGGAGCACGAGACTTTTGGAAAATCTCAGGATTCTACTGTCAGGGCAAGTTTTTTCTTTAATATGACATATAGCTTTTACTTATAAACAACAGCAATTCAAATATGAACAAAGAGAAAGAAAAGCCTCTGTAAGACTATACTATTATTGTCAATTAAATATACTTCAAAAGAAAAGAATAGAAAAAATACTTAACATATTTTTATAAAGAAGTTGAATGAATGGATTTCCTTTGGCAAGCCTCCTACATATAATAAATGAAAAGGTAACTTGATATGAAACATAAAAATAAAAGGAGCAGGATAAGATCATGTTAGAAATTATGTACATCTAATAAGCAATAAAAACCAAGCAATAAAAACTTCAGAAGTTAAGACTTCAAAGTTACCAACCAATTATGAAAACCTAGAAAAAAATTCCCAGATCTACTGTTTAAGTTTTCTGTGTTATCAGCTACATCAAGCTTTTTCACCCTGATAAAAGGTGGGAAAATGTAACATCTACATAAAATCCATTCTCCACTGCCATAATTTTCAGACCCACCTATATATAGTACTTATAGAAATATTTTGTAAATAGCAGTATAACTGAACATATCTATTTTTAGATAATTTGCACTGGGTAATAGGAAAGCTACATCATCATATGATTTTCTAACAGAAAGGAAAGGGTAACTTCTAGACTGAATATATATATATATATATAATATATTTATGAATATATAATATATATTGTATTATATATATAAACGTTATTCAAACACAAAAGCCCTAAAAGAGAAGGAGAAGAAAAGGCATTAACGTGTTTTAAGATACTATTATGTGCCAATGATGAAACTCAGTAGTTGAAAAATGTCTTCTTTGTATCAATAAAAAACCTGTGATGAAAATGTTAAATGATCTTAGTATCAAACTGATTCGATCATTTATTAGCTCTGTGAACTTGCACAAAGCACCTACCTCCTAACATGTCAATTTCCTCATTTGTATAATGAAATGTAATACCACTATACCTCAGAAGATTATTATGAAAATTAAATGGATTAATATAAAGTACTTAGAAATATCTTCATACATGGAAATATAATATAATATAATATAATATAATATAATATATGATAAATAATATATATTTAATAAATAATATAATAAATATAATAGCTGTCAATAAAATGATGACACTTAAGTATTTTCTCCGATTTATAGATAAATTGATAAATAGAGGAAACTAAGGGTCAAGAAAAGAAAAGCAACCTGTCCACAATCATAGAATGAATAAACACCAAGATTTAAAGCCAGGTATATCTGACACCAAAGTCCTTGCTTTATCCATGAAGTAAACACCTAGAAAACACTTTTGACATTCTAAACCAAAACAATAAAGAAAAGCAAGCCTTCTAAAATGCTTTCTTAAAAAAAATATTGTGTATGACAGTGTGTGTTTAAAGGTTAACAAAAAATGTCCTGTACTGCAAAAAATACTGTACTGCAGTTCTTTGAATGTTTGATATTCAATACATAAGTCTAATTTATTAACCAGAATATTTAATTTATCTTATCAGATCCATAAGGTACAAAATGTGTACACAATATGAAAGGTTGGATATTAGAAGCTGAAGAGAATAAGATGAGTGGACACACTAGAGCAGCTTATAGTGTGTTAGAGTAAAATACTTGCAAATATGACTACAATAAAATAAAATTCTGCTTAGTACCACAATATTAACATATTCAAATTAGTAAACAGAGAAAAACAAAAGACTGTATACATGAAATGGAAGCAAACAAAGGAACTACATTACATATTTTAGAGATATGAAAACTTCAGCCTAAGATTTACCAAAACTCCTCAGTTCAATCATTCAAGAGCTATTTATGAGCTAGACAACTGTCTAGGGCCTTAGCAAAAAGCAAAGAACAAAGCAGTGGCTCTGTACTCTTAGCTTACAATCTAACAAAGAAAACAAATTAAAATAAAAAGCAGTGGAAAGCAAATAGATGTATGACATAATCACAGGCAGCAATAAGGGCAGTGAAGAAAAATAAAACAGAGCAGAGAAGAGAAGAATGGGAGGGGAGTGCTACTTTCAATGAGTTGATGGCCAGGATAATAGGAATCACAGAATAGATAATATTAAGGGAGACCTGAATGAAATGAGGCAAATACTGGAAGGAGTGGGATAGGAAGAAAATTCCAGGAGAAGGAATAAGCAAGTGCAAAAGTCCTTTGGGGGAGTATGCTAGATGTATCTGAGCGTCTAAAATCCAACTTTCTTGCATTCTGGTTCAGACACCTTTTTGTTGTAGGACACTATACATGTACTGACATGTACTTAGCACCATTAAACCATGTTGTTCATTCTTACAAGTATTTTGAATTCACTCCAGAACAGTCTTTTTATTCTGTTATATGGATGGAAAATTGTTCACGTTATAGAAGCTCTTTTTAAGGTGGTATTATTGGCACTTCCTTTGAGAGGACTTTAAAAAAATAAATGTCAGGGATCGTTTGTCTTATTTCCCAAACAAGTAAATTTATATCAGGCAAAAGCAAATTTTCTATGTTAAATACACTGAGATGGAAAATAAAATCCTCCAGATAATTACTCTATTACTGAAAGCTCTTACATGGTAATGCCCATTCTTTGTTATAAGAGGTTGAAATAAACAGTTTTCTCCATTTCCTCCTTTAATTTTAAGAAATAACAATTTTAAAAAGCAAAGCAGTTACAAACCATCCTTAACTATCTCCTATAATTTGAAAATAATGAAGCAAATAATTAATATATAATGAAAAACTACACAGCAAAAACAAATATTCAGAGAAAGAGTAAGTACATTAAGGGAATGCAAAGAATACTAGGTAGAAATTTAATCTGAAAGTTTCAAAAGCATAAAACATTTTAATTGTGAGACAAAGGAAGATACTCTTCTTTTATTCCTTGTCATTTCATAAATCATAACTTGGCATTAAATGTTCAGGGTCTTCAATCAGAAACAAAATCTTTGAAATATCAGTCTCTAAAAAAAATTATGTGAATATATTTCAGGTTCATTTCAGTTCAACTAATGAAAAATGTTATGGTTCTCATAATCTAAGATTTCAAGGAAACATGGTTCCCTTTTAAAAAAGCAAGCCTCAGAAAAGTTCATATGCCAATCCTACTCGTTTGGTCAGATAATAGAGGAAATCACAGGATGAGATTTGAATAAGAGAACTACAGTGGCTATTTATCAGAAAAGGTAAACCAAGATTTCTATATCAATCCCCAGGCCAAAAGACCACCCAAAGATATTTTCACTGGTCAAATCTTATAAAACTCAAAGAGGAAGTCTCACCACCAAAGAAAACAATACTTCTTCCAGAAGAATTTATTTGTAAGACAAATCTAAACCCTTAAGATTGAGACCCTTTTTATACACAAGAGCAAAATAGTTTTATTTTGATTGGAAAGCCATTAAGTAATAACCTTGGTCCTTGATGTCACAAGCTCTATGTAACACAACTGGCCAGTTATAATAAGTAGAGAACTGGAAACACATTTATTTATTTATTTTAAGATTTTTATCCATTCATTTAACAGACAGAGATCACAAATAGGCAAGTAGGCAGACAGGCAGGCAAAGAGACAGAGGAGAAAGCAGGCTCCCTGCTGAGCAGAGAGCACGATTCGGGGCTCGATCTCAGGACCCTGGGATCATGACCTGAGCTGAAGGCAGAGGCTTAACCCACTGAGCCACCCAGGCGCCCCTGGAAACACATTTAAAAAGTTATCACAGAAAAATCTCTTTATACTCATAGTAAAAATTAAACATTTTAACTTCGTATCTTCCCTGTGGCAGTCAGCCAAGGGAATTCCCCAGGGCATGCAGATTCAAGGCATCATTTTCTCCACTACTGTTCTACACCATGGCATTGTAAAACTTGTAGTAGATGTTCTAAAAGGAAAGGTTCCATCGTCAAAGTTTTCTGGGACCACTGCAATAAACAAGTAATATGCTTCTTTACAATAAAAATGTGTTTTTAAAACTTTAATATAGATTGCAAAGCTCCAAGGGGTAGGGAAAAAAGTATGAAATATTTCCAAACTCTTGTGACTAAGTGACAGAGAAATTAAAATTTAGTGGCAAAAAATCTGTATACATCTTTAAAAATATTTAGATTCCATGAAATATAGTTTGAGAGATACTATTAGAAGTGCAAACTATGATAGATGAGGGATTCTAATCAGCTCACAGAAATCAGTGGGTTCAATGGGAAGACACAGCAAATGCCCTGTACTTTCAAACCTGACATTAAACTTTGATGAATGATTTTACAAATGTAAAATCCTGAAACAGGACAATTCTTTGTGCTGAACTTTGTGAAAAAATATTCCACTACTTCACTAGGTAGTGGGAGACTTTCTTGAGTCATTCTCAATAAATTAAGAGTAGATCCTTCCGGTCAAAATGAAAACAGAGATTGAAAAATTTGTAGTCTATGAGGGTAGGGTTTTAACTTTTTGTTTTGGTTTTATTTCTGAGGGAAGATTTTTTTTTTTTTAATGAATGTTCTAAGACAATGAAGAAACAAGCCACAGACTGGATGAAAATCTCTGCAAAACACACACCTAATAAAGGACTGCTAAATAAAATAAAATATACAAAGAACTCTCAAAACTCAACAGTAAGAAAATAAACTCAATTAAAAACTGAGCAAAACTCGGGGCACCTGGGTGGCTCAGTGAGTTAAAGCCTCTGCCTTCAGCTTGGGTCATGGTCTCAGGGTCCTGGAATTGAGCCCCAGATCGGGCTCTCTGCTCAGCAGGGAGCCTGCTTCCCCCTCTCTCTCTGCCTGCCTCTCTGCCTACTTGTGATCTCTCTGTCAAATAAGTAAATAAAATCTTTAAAGAACAAAGCAAAATAAAAAAAAAACCTGTGCAAAACAGTCTGAACAGAAATCTCACCAAAGAAGACATTCAGATGGCAAGTAAGCATATGAGAAGATGCTCCACATTGTATTTCATCAAGTAACTACAAATTAAAAGAACAGGATACCACTATACACCCATTAGAATGGCCAAAATCCAGTATACCTGACAACGCCAAATGCTGGTGCAGATAAAGGGCAATGACAATTCTCAATCATGCTGGTGGAGATGCAAAATGATACAGCCACCCTGGAAAACAATTTGACCGTTTTCTCACAAAACTAAACATACTCCTACCATATGATCTAGCAATCACATTTCTTGTTATTTAAACCAGTGAGCTGAATACTTATACATATACAAAAAACTGCACACAAATGTTTACAGAAGCTTTATTCATTAACTGCCAAAACTTGAAAGCAACAAGGTTCAATAATAAGTGATTAAACAAACTGGTCTAACCAGATAATGGAATATGATTCAACAATAAAACCACAGGAGCTATCAAGCCATAAAAAGACATGGAAGAACCTTTGATGCATATTATTAAGTAAAAAAAAAAAAAAAAAAAAAAAAAAAGCCAGTCTGAAAAAACTACATACTAGAGAATTCCAACTACATGACATTTTGGAAAAGATAAAACTATGGAAATAGTAAAAATTTCAGTGATTGCCAGGGGATCACAGGGAGAGAAGGTATGAATAGGAGGAGCACAGAAGATTTTTAGGGCAGTGAAACTACTCTGTAGGATACCAAAATGGTAGATACATGTCATTACACATTTATCCAAATCCTAACAATTTGCAAAACCAACAGTGGACCCCCAATGTACAATGTTAATAATAAATAATTTATCAATACTGACTCATCAATTATAACTGAAAAGGTTATTTTCATGACCAATTCAGGTCATAAGAGTAAAAAATATTAATATACCTATTGTATTAATTTATGGTACCACATTTACCTCATACTCACTTATTTTACTGAGTAACCTGATAGAGAGACTACTATGTCCAAGAGGGCAGTATTCATTCACAGGAAATCTATGACACAGAAGTAAGTTCACTCTTACTGCATACTCCCAATCTCTATATACCTGTATATTTCTTAGTAATTGCTATTCCCAAGATATTTCTAATAATGTTTGTAGATAGTCATTTGAACTCTCAGTCTATTTAAATTCCATTAGTCTTCTGATGAAAGGAGAAGTCAAGACTCTCATTCTGGCCTCAAAGATTCTCATTCTGATGCTAACTTTGTGGGGGAAAAAAAGTCAAGGTTTAGAACAAATAGAAAATAAAATAACAAAATAAAAAATATCACTCACATAACAAAACAAAATTGTAAAGCAAAAATCTGGCTAAACATAAAAATTATGTGCTTTGAAATGAGAAAATAGAGTTAAGATCCTATGAACTTCAGTTATCTAAAGAATAATTTAAATTTACTTGAGAATTAATTTTATTTTTAAAGGGTATATTTAACTATATTTCAAATAAGTCAAATATAACAATAGTGAAAATTAGGTAAATTTTAGTTTCTCATTTAGTTTATTAACAAACTACAACTCTTTAAATAAGTGTTCTTAATCTTAGGTCTCAGGAAAGAAACATTTTTGCACATTTTATGAGCTTTTATCACATAAAAAAGCAAAACTCATTCATTAGTTTTGTGACTTAAAATTTCTTTTTTTTTTTTAATAATCTTTAAAGGTTTTATTTATTTATTTGACAGACAGAGATCACAAGTAGGCAGAGAGGCAGGCAGAGAGAGAGAGGAGGAAGGAGGCTCCCTGCCGAGCAGAGAGCCAATGCGGGGCTCGATCCCAGGACCCTGGGATCATGACCTGAGCCGAAGGCAGAGGCTTTAACCCACTGAGCCACCCAGGTGCCCCTGTGACTTAAAATTTCTAATCAGAGCAAAATGGTGAGCACTGAGAATAAAAGATATAATTAACTTAATAAGTTGTTATGACCCATCACATCACATAAGTTAGATCTCTACTACAGAAACTTGGTGACAACATATTAAGTCAGAAATACAAAATCCCTTAAGGTTTAAGGTTTAAAAAAAAACAAACCTCAGACTTTTAGTGTCCAAAAATATAGGCAGAAACAAGTAATGTAGGAATTTAAGAAAATGTATCCCACTCTTTCATTCTTTAAACTATTATAAAAAGTTTTTGTTGTGATCAGCTCAAACATTCTAGATCTGATGGCAGTACTTACTATAGAAACCAGAACAAAAATAATACTGATAGGATTCCATAAAACTGCTTTGATGGTTTTCAAACACTGCATGTTATAATTCATTAAGGTACTATAATTATCAATTTTAAAAAATGAAATATCATCTTAGGTATGTGTGTAGCTAGAAACAAGTATTGCTCTTTGAAAGTTCTAATGCCAATTCAGAGATACCCCCCCAAATCACATATATACATTTACATATAAAAATATTTTACATTGGTCCCTAATATGGCTGAATGGGTAAAATAACAAGACCCATCTGTATGCTTCTGACAAGAGATTTACTTCAGATATAAAGACATACAGACTGAAAGTGAATGGATGGGAAAAAAATGTCCCATGCAAATGAAAACGAAAGCAAGCTGTACTTCCATCAGACAAAACTGACTTTAAAAACAAATACTGTAATTAGAAACAAAGAAGGGCACTACATAATGATAAAGGGGTCAATCCCACAGTAGGATATACCATTTATAAAGAATCATTCACCTAAATATATAAAGCAAATATTAACAAGCCTCAAGGAAGAAATTGATAGCAATATAGTAATAGTAGAGAACCTTAATACCCCACATAATTAATGAATAGATCATCCAGAAAGAAAATCAATAAAGGAACAGCAACCTTAAATGACACATTAGACCAGAAAGACTTAACAGATTTCTACAGAACATCCTATCCAAAAGCAACATAATACATATTCTCAATTGCACATGGAACATTCTCCAGGATAAATCATACATTAGGACACAAAACAAGGTTTAATAAATTTAGGAGGGCTGAAATATTATCAAGCATCATTGCTGGCCACAGTGGTATGAAACTAGAAATCAATTACATGAAGAAAACTAAAAAATTCACAAATTTATGGAGATTAAACATGCTACTGAAAAATCAGTGGGTCAAAAAAAAAGAAATTATGAGAGAAATTTAAAAAGTATCTTGAGACATGAAAACGGAAATGGAACATACCACTTTTATGCACGTCAACAAAAGCAAGCCTAAGAAGGAAGTTCACAGCAATAAGTACTATTTCAAGGAACAAGAAAAGTCTCAAATAAACAAGCCAACTCTACAACTCAAAAACCTAAAAAAGGAACAAACAAAATCATAGTAAGAGGAAGGAAATAAAATTTGGAGGAGAAAGAAATTAAAAGTCTAAAAAGACAATACAAAAGATCAATGCAACTAAAAGACAGTTCTTTGAAGATACACAAAATTGAAAAACCTTAGCTAGATCCACCCTTTAAAAAAAAGGACTAAAATAAATAAAATAAAAAATGAGAGAAATGTTACAACTAATCAGAAATACAAAAGACCATAAGAGACTGTTATGAACAATTGTATGACAACAAATTGGACAATACAGAGAAATAAATAAATTCACAGAAACTTCATATATCTCACCAGGACTAAATCATGAAGAAATGGAAAATCTAAACAAACCAATAATTAGTAAGGAGGTCTAATCAGTAATAAAAAACCTCCAAACACACAAAAGCCCTGGACCAGATGGCTTCACTGGTGAAGTCTACCAAATATTCAGAGAAGAATTAATACCCGTCTTTCACCAAGTCTTCCAAAAACTAGGAGAAAATCTTCCAAAAATCATTATACAAAACAGCATTACCAGTTCCAAAACCAGACAAGGACATTATAAGAAAGGAAAATAACAGGTCACTATCCCTGACAAACACAGATGCAAAAAAAAAAACAAAACCAACCAAACAGAGCAAACTTAATTCAACAGTACATTAAAAGAATGATATACCAGGATCAATGGAATTTTTTTCCAGGGATGCAAGGATGGTTCAACATCAGTAAATCAATGTGATATACCCCACTAATAAATGAAGGATTAAAAAGCATCTGATCATCTCAGAAGATGCAGAAAAAGCATTTCACAAAATTCAACACTGATTTATGATAAAAACTCTCAACAAAGGTATATGGAGAGAATCACCTCAACATAATAAAGGCCATATAGGAAAAGTCCACAGATAATATACTCAATTGTGAAAAGCTGAAAGCTTTTCCTCAAAGATCAGGAACAAGACAGGGATGCCCACTCTTGTCACTTTTATTCAACATAGTATTGGAAGTTCTAGCCAGACCAAGCAGAAATAAAGAAATAAAATGCACCCAAATTGGAAAGGAGGAAGTAAAACTTCCACTATTTGCATGTGATTTATAGATAAAAACCATAAAATGACTCCATCAAAACACTATTAGAATAAACAAATTCAGTAATGTTGTAGAATACAAAATCAATACACAAAAATTTGTACTACGAACTAATAACTATTAGAGAAATTAAGAACAATCTCATTTACAATTGAATAAAGAAAAACACCTAGAAATAAATTTAACCAAGGAAATGAAAGATACATGTAATGAAAACTGCAAGACATTAAGGAAAGAAATGGAAGAAAACACAACTAAATGAAAAGCTATTCCATGCTCAGGGACTGAAAAATACTGTTAATATGTCCATGTCACCTAAAGAAATCTGTAGATTCAGTGCAATCCCTATCGTTATTCCAATGGCATTTTTCACAGAAAGAGAACAAGCAATCCTGAAATTTGTATGGAACTAAAAAAGACCCCAAATAGCCAAAGCAGTCTTGAAAAAGAAGAACAAAGCTGGAAGCATCATGCTCTCTGACTTCAAATTATATTATAAAGCTAAAATAATTAAAACAGTATGATTTTAGCACAAAAACAGACACAGAGATCAGTGGAACAAAACAGCCCAGAAAGAAACCCATGCATACATGGTCAATGAACAAAAACAAAGAAGTCAAGAATATACAATGAGGAAATTCCACTCTCTTCAATAAATGGTGTTAGGAAAACTGGACAGGTACATGCAAAAGAATGAAACTGGACCACTGTGGTACACCATACACAAACATGAAATCAAAATAGATTAAAGACCTGAATATAAAACCTGAAATCATAAAACTCCTAGGTAAAAACAAAGGCAGTAAATTGCTTGACATAGGCCATATAGGACACCAAAAACAAAAATAAACAAATAGGACTGTATCAAACTATAAAACTTCCACACAGCAAAGGAAACCATCAACAAAATGAAAAGGTAACCTTCCAAAAGGGAGAAAATATTTGCAAATCATATACCTGTTAGAGGGTTAATATCCAAAATATATAAAGAACTTATATATAATATATACATATATATTCTTAATAGCAAAACCCCCCAAGTAATCTAATTAAAAAATGGACAGATCTGAATAGACATTTTTTTAAAAACATACAGATGGCCAACAGGTACACTAAAAATGTTCAACATCAATAATCACTAGGTAAATATAAATCAAATCAAATATGGTATCAGTCAGAATAGCTAGTGTCAAAAAGATAAGAAATAGCAAATGATGGTAAGGATGTGGAGAAAAGAAAATCCTTATGCACTGCTGATAGGAATGTATACTGGTATGACTACCATGGAAAACAGTATGGACATACCTCAAAAAACCAAAAAAAAATAGAAATATGATTCAACTATTCCATTTCTGGATAGTTATCTGAAGAAAGTGAAAAGACTACATAAATATATATATACATATATATATGTATATATATATATACATACACATACACACACACACACACACACTCCCTTGTCACTGTGTACCACTATTTACAATAGCTAAAATAAGGAAAAATCCTAAGTGGCCATCCATAAATGAATGGCTAAAGAATATGTGCTATATATATTCAATGGAATATTATTCAGTCATAATAAAAAATGAAATCCTGAGGTGCCTGGGTGGCTCACTTGGTTAAGCGACTGCCTTAGGCTCGGGTCATGATCCTGGAGTCCTGGGATCGAGTCCCACATCAGGCTCCCTGCTCGGCGAGGAGTCTGCTTCTCTCACTGACCTCTCTCCTCTCATGCTCTCTCTCTCTCTCAAATAAATAAATAAAATCTATTAAAAAAAATGAAATCCTGCCATCTGCAATGATATGGATGGACCATGAAGGCATTATACTAAATGAAGTAAGTAGGACAAAGACAACATGATCTCTTATATGTGGAATCTTTAAAAAAATCAATCCAACAACAACAAACAAGCTCCTAGATTTAGAGAACAGACTGCTGGTTGCCAAGGCAGGGGGTGGAAGGCTGAGATAAATGGGTGAAGGGGGTCAAAGGGTAATAAGTAAGTAGGTTAAAAAATGCAATGAAGTGGTCTTTAGTTGAAAAATGGGAGAAATCCTTCACCATTCAAACTTCTTATTTCCCAGTAAATGTCTTAATTTAAGGGTGCCTGGGTGGCTGGCTCAGTTGATTAAGTGTCTGCCTTTGGCTCAGGTCATGATCCTGGGACTGAGCCCCACATAGGGCTCCCTGCTCAGCGGGGAGTCTGCTTCTCCCTCTCCCTCTGCCCCACCCCCAGTCCATGCCCTGGCTTGTGTGCTCTCTCTCTCCAATAAAATCTTTAAATTTTTTTAAAATTTTGTTTAAAAGGCTTAATTTTCCCTATATAGAGATTGTTCAGGTATATATGGTATAAAAAACAGTGCAAACTACTGATGACAGTATTACAATGGGAAATTTTTATTTAAGAAGATGTATTTTATGAAGCATTCCTAAAGCAAAATTACAGGTTGTTTTTTGAAGAGTACAAATGAAGTATCTTGTACTTTATGAAGACCAGAAGGAACTATGACAGCATGGTTGCTGGATTCTTTCTTTTCCCTCTCTTCTGTCTCTGCTTCTTTTCCCTCTCTTCTGTCTCTGCCTCTTTCTAAATACACACACACACACACACGCACACACACATAGTATACTATTTACCAAGAAGGACATTAAGAAGTTAATGTCTAAATTACAATTTATAAGATTTGCAAATGAGATAAAAATCTCATCATTTTCTAACAAACAGAAATCAGACTTTTTAACTGAGTAAATAAATTACTGGAATTCACATGACCAACACACACGCACACACATTAGCCCTTAATATAAAATATATTGTTTGTAAATAGGCCACAACCAGAAAAACCTGAAGTTCTAAATAAAGATGTTTTAAAATGCAATTCTAAAGTTTAAGATGGATTTTTTCACTAAGAACCTTCAGCATTCTTATCAAAGATATCTTAATATTTCAAGATTATGTCATGGAAAATAAGAGCTTAATATCAAATTAAATACTAAACTAAGACACTGAATCAAATTCATCTTTATAGTTCCAGTGCCTGGCAAAGGGTAAGAGCTCAATAAATACTTGCTTAATGAACAAAACTGAGTAAGACAGTACATTTCTATTAAGCTGTCATAGAAAGGTTATTATCAATAGGTCACAGGATGTCATAACCTGTATGTGGAATTCAACGCACAGATTATCATACAGAATTCTTGACATGAGCCCTCAGACAGACTAAAAGACCCTAACAAACATCAAATTATTTTTAGTTCCTTAAGCTAACACATAGCTTTAGAATTCTAATCATTTTATCTATATATAAATTATCTTTGTTTAAACAAACATTGAATAGATCATGTAACAGTTCCACATGAGGAATTTAAAAATGTCAGGTTATGCATCAGGGTTTTCACCTTCGTTTACCAGTTTACCCATGAATTAGAAACAGAGAATCAACCCCTGGTGATTATTAGCAGGTCTTTATACAGCCTGTGTTGCTATTTGACAGCTGATTTGACCTGACTGACAACTAAAAAGATTCTGTCAAAGTTTACATTTGGTAGCTTTTTTTTTTAATTTGGTAGATTTTATTACAAACATAATAAACACAACTTTTCCATCTTCTAAATAAGTAAACCACATTCTGATACTATCCATATTTTCCACTGTATACACTACACACATACCCCTTCTTTCCAGGAGAATCATGTTTTATGGCCCTTATTTGACAAGGAAAAAAAAATCAGCACTCTGAATGGTATTTCAAAGTCCTGTCAGCAGTATGGGGGGAAGAAAACACCTCTATTATTTATTCATCTTTACATATATATAAATATCCTATTTTAATAAACAATTGTTTATTTAAAGTGAAATCCCAAAGTTACAACTTTTTTTTAACGATTTTATTTATTTATTTGACAGAGATCACAAGTAGGCAGAGAGGCAGGCAGAGGGAGAGAGAGGAGGAAGCAGGCTCCCTACTGAGCAGAGAGCCAGATGTGGGGCTCGATCCCAGGATCCTGGGATCATGACCTGAGCCAAAGGCAGAGGCTTTAACCCACTGAGCCACCCAGGCATCCCGCAAGATTACAACTTTAAAGAAAATTGTTCAAATACTTGTTGTATTGGTGTTAACTGTTTTTCACACACACACAAAAATGCAGAGTAAAATTGTCATTCATAACTCTGTAACTAAATTATTGAAGTGAAATGTTTATTTTCTAATGTCTTTATCAGTACATTTACTTAAAAATAGCAAAAACCATTTTACTTAGATATACACAATTAAAATCTATTTGCCAAACTGGCATCAAGGCTATCATGAACACATATTTGGTTCTAGAGAAAATATACTATGGTTGTAAGCAACAAAAAGAATGCAGCTGTAGTAGAAAGTTCATTAAATTGCATCTGCTGTGATTTTTTCTTACCACAATGACTTGTACCAACCAAATCTAAGCATAATCTCATTCTGAGTAGTAGTCATTTAATCTCATGCTGTTTAACAATTTTTACTCCAAAAGATGTTGGCTACTTGTTTAGCAAATGTATATTTCCAGGATACCAAGTCATAAAAGACATAGAGTATTAAAATGTTTAAACTACTGTAAAAAGACCTGTAAATACCAGGGTAGTTTCTCTAAATTGAAGATTGTGGACCTAGTTCCTGGGAATTTGCAAGTTTTCTGTAGTATTTCTGGCATTAAATTTTTGTGTCAATAAAAAATAATGAATCGGCAGCCAGAGCCTATTCATCAGCAGGATAATGGAAAGTCAGAGAGAGGGAGCATGGAGTGATGCTAACTGAATACACAAATAAATAGCCAAATAATGCCAGACTATGCCATACACGGATTTCCTAATAACCAGAATGAAGTCATGGGAAATTGAGTTATCACAAGGAAAAATTAGCTATGATGAGAGCCTTCCAACCCAAGTCCCTTTGAAAAGACCACCAACTGGGTACAGGTGAAGAGGTATTGGTCCCTTCAGCCTGTGAAGGGGCGGGCTGGGGTTGGGGGAACTCAGGTTCTCCCTGGCCTGCTGTCTCCTGTCAGGAGCAACCTTGTGCTTTTATATCCCACGGCCTACTGAATACTATCATTTGTACTTGTACCATGATGGGACAAAAGATTGCAAACCACAGGGAAGCCATAACAAACTCTTACACTGCAGCAGTCACACTGAGGAAGGGGATTTGTTTTCAGGTGTAAAAAGTCTGTCACATTAAATAAAGATAGTTGATTCAATTATTATAGGTATTATGGATTTGTGTGTAATTTCTAAATTTGTTTGATTTCATAGTCTCATTAGATTTAAATTCAACAGGTTAAACAAGTAGTAAGTTGCTATCTAGATGTTTATGTTTATTCATAATTCAGTAACCTTGGCACAAAAACACTTTAGGTTAGAATGGGGTCTACAAGGAATTCTTTCCCCCTTTTAATGGGACCTGTGCAAAATGCTGAAAAACACCTGAATTGGCGGGTGTGGGGTTAGAGTATTCACTTGAAACTCAGGTCTCCTCCTTAGAAACTTTGTGACCTTGGGTTAGTTACTTCCTTCCTCTTTAAGCCTCCACTTCCTCACTTGTGAGATAAGGATAATGACAGTTGTGATCCATGGAAGAGTCTACCAGGCGATTAAGCCCACTAGCTGGTATACAGTAACTCGTGCAGATAAGCAAAAGGAGATGACTGACTATAGGAGGCTTGGGAGGCTAAAAGCGTTATCTCACGTCTAACAAAAGCATACTTGTAACTCCACTTATTTAATCCACCTTAGATAAAAGACACTGGAAACCTGACTTTATATATGTGACCATAATCCATCTTTAAAGGGGGTGGAGGGTAGTTATATTGCTTTAGGAGGGCTCCTACCATTCTAAAAATACTGTCCCGCAGCTGTTTAAAATTTATTTTTTTAGACCATAGCACCACTGTTTGGTTGTTTCCAATTTCTAAACCACAAATAGTAAAAGTGTACTCAGTCTACTGCAAACATAAATAGCAAATGCACGCTTCAGCACTTTTTAAAGGATATGGAAATTGGCAACAAAAATGCAGTTCATGTTGAAAATTTATGACAGCCCTGCCATATTTCTTCAGAAATACAATCAGGTAAAAATTAGGAAGATCTCTACCAGCTGGGTGGTATTTTTATGTTTTTTTACTTATATTTTCACTAACTGAAAGACTTTCATTATGCAACTTCTGGCACTTGATAAAATAGAGCAATAGTACCTTTGCTAAAACCACAGTTTCTTTGGTTATGTTTAGCATTACACAAACATCTTTCACCTTAGATATCCTTTTGCATTAGAGTGTTTAATTTTAAATTGACTAAAGAGAATTTCTTTTTACAGATTATGCTTTCTGGGTATCATTAAGCACAAGAATTGTATTTTCATAACTTCTCAAAAGGTTACGTGTGTGTTCCAATTATTAGGCATTTGGTTCCATAAAAATATTGTGAAAACTACTGCTAAAAGATGAGAATAGAAAAGTGACTTAGGGAAACACAGAGAAGACTGATTTACTGTGATGCTATAAACTGAAAGAGAAAAAGCCCTGTTTTCTAAAATATGTAAAAAGGAACAACATGGATTTAGTGTCCCTTTCCTGATGCAGTTGGTCTAAATTAACACATTCTCAGCTTCTAAAGGAGAAGAAAAAAACATCCTGGTACAGAGGTTGAAATAATTTCTACCAATAAACTCAACAATGGAGAAACAAGTTTTATCATTAGGAATAATTCTTCAATACTCTGTTTCTTATGATTGCATTAAAATTACTATTGCTACATGTTATAACTGGTTTTTATGTATCAGGGCTAGCAAGACTGAAAGATTACTTGTTAATCTTTTGATATAATCAATGAAGTTTATGAATCTACACTGAACAAGTGATTAGATAAGTAGAGGAGAAAATGGCACTTCGTCATTCCAGATGCTTTTAACGAGATTTTTTTAACTGAATGAATCAAAAGTTGACGAACTATTTTTTCATGCTATGTCCTAAATACTTAAATGAATTGAAAGGAGAATAAAGGAACCAAAGAACTTTTAACGGCTCCTGCTTTTCATGGTGGTTCTTCTTTATATGCATTTTTACCAAGCATGCTTAACCAATAAACATTTTCAAAGATTCACTAAATATACATTTATTGGATTGGGTGAAAAGTTTATAAGTATCTTATAACATATGCTTTCATAAAGTAATAAAAATAATGTAAGGAAGAATTCAGATTAAAATATCCAGTGTAACAAAATGAAGGTAAACTAAATGAAACACAGAAGTTCTGGGGTACCTGCAGAAAAATTAACTGGCTATGTTATATTTTTTAGTTTACTGAAAAGAATAAGAGAGTCAAGACTATCAAACTATTATGCTTTGTATTTTTAAGGCCCTATTTATGTAATGTAAACAGTGCTCTTTTCCCATGTCTTGTAACAGGCACCTGATTCTTGCCAGATAATTGCTTTCCTCTGAATTTACAAACAAGAAAGAAAATCTAACTGCTAAGCAAAATCTCAAAAAACACCAATTACATATCATACATTAAGAAACAAAGACATTTTTCTTATCTACAGTTAGCATCTAATCAGAATGTGAACTTACAAATGCATTCAGATTTAATTTCTTCCTACTTTAAATCCCTTTTAAATAATACAAATGATACCACTGCACTACTGCATTTCTAGAAATTACCTAAAACTCTCTCAAAGTTCTCAACTTTTATCTTGTTTGCTAAACAAGAAATCATTTGAAAGTTCCACTGCTTTGAACTGCCCATTACAAAAATGATACTGAATCATATTTTCCTAAAATAAGAGGTAGTCTAATCAATATGAAAGCTAGAAACAAAGTAGCATTTTTAAAACAGCTTCTCAAATCAGGAATATATATTTTAGTGATGCAATATTCTGATTTGAAAGAGGATCACTTTTACAAAAACTGAGTGGGCTTTCTGTATTCAGCAATAGAAAAAAGAGAATAAAGGTATAAATGTTTATCTCATTTGCTAGAATCATAAGCTCTAAGATGGAAAGAAGAATTAAACATTAGCAGTTTTGGGAACATACAAAGCTTGCAATTTAAAACTAGAACGTTTCCTCTTAATAATTTAAAATAGCTTCTGGTTCAAGCACTTTTTAAACATAATTAGCTATAAAATATGGAGAGAAAAAATATCCATCTCTAATATATTGCAATCATTTGCTGAAATTTTCACATGTGAAAACAAACTCAAGTTTCAGAATTTAGGAATCACCACAACAATGAATCAATATGTCATTTATAATAACACTGAGATACTTTAAAGAATTTCTATTTGGTTAAGTTACCAAGTAACTTAAATTCTGAGGAAACTTAGTTTGATTCTAAGCTAATTGTAATAGCTGCCATGACTGGTTTTTGATCATGTAAAGAGCTATAACTTTTTAATTCTATATACACAGTCCTTGAGTTACTGTGGGTTAAGTCACACTACCTGAAACTGTAACACATTTGGAACACTAATGTCAGTTATTTAAACAGTTACCTATTCTTTGTAGTAGACACCTTAACTTCTAATCATATCTGCTATTTTAAGCTCTGAATAACATGGGACTAAATCATGTGATTTAGGGTATAGAAAAATGTAAGAAAATAGCTACAAACAGACCGATTATAACACTTCCTTTCCTGTACTGTTACTTCCTTACAAATAATTGTGTTATTTTATAACATTTTAAACTCTTACAAAAAGAAATAATTACACCTCTACTCTGTTATCACCTCCAGAAATACAGGCTCCTTAAAATTAGAAGTACATACAATTTTATATTTTAAAATTTATTAACCCAAATAGGAAGATGTATCTGTTAAAAAAAAAAAAAACTACTTTGAATGTTGCTGTTATGTTGGATTAAATTGTGTTCACAGTTCACGAATACCTCTAATACAGAGTTAAGTCTATTTTTCCTTGCCAGAAAACAAAAAACAAAAACAGTTTAATTGTAGACTATTTCATCAATACCATTACAAACATGTTATATACAAATAAAGTAACCTGAGACCTACTCTGGTCATCTGAGAAATTACGAATTAAAGTATGAATCTTCAGAGTCCAGCACCACTTTAAATAATCTAATGAAAAAAATTATTTTTTGCACATTTATTCCCTCACCACATGAAAATCATTTCCTGGGTTTCTTACAAGGAAAAAAGTCACTTGTTTTGGAGCACAGTATATATCAAAAATACTTGGTAATCCAATAGACTATTTTTCCTACATTATGGTCAGGCAACAGACCCCACCAAATACTGAAGATTGACATTTGTAGGTAATTCAATAGTTAGATGATGATTCTTCAGTAGTTTCACAGTGGCACAATTTTTCACATTACTTGAAACCACTGTTAAACCTATAACACATTTTCTGCTTTGCCATGGGCACTTTTTTCTATCTTTAACCCTAAAAGGAATATCTTTTATCTGTTTGCAGTACAAAAAGCATTCATAATTCAGAAATGTTTTCCTTTTTTGCAATGCATGACTTTGAACTCAAGATTTTTCAAAGATCAGTTAAACATTATGTTTCTTTAAGACCAGAGCCTTATTTATGCGAGTCTGTGGCTTAACTAACAAGAATTTTTCTGTTCCAGGGAAAGTCAGTCAGTTTGTATCTTAAATACCATAATCTAGTTTCAATCCATATAGACATTTGCAAGGGAAGGCACTCAATCAACATTATATCCTCCAGCAAACCAAATCATAGACTGTAAGAACAATTTCTCTACACAACAGACAAGAGAAAACCAGAATGCAAAATGATGGGAGGAAATAAAACATTCATAATTTTAAAAATTAATAAGCAACACATCTATCATTTATGTAACAGTACATTTACATAATACTTTCTATTCAATTCAAATATTTAATAAAACCCCAACATGTGGACATAGTGAGTGCCGTTTTAATCAGATGTCACAGGCCTCCATATAAGCCCCTAGAAATTTGTTCTCTAACTGTATTATTGTAAAAAATATTGTCTGTGTAATAACTTATGTATATTTTATTGTCAATTTCTAAAAGTTACCAATATTAAATGACAAACAGCCAATGTTACATGAAAATTAGTATGAATTAATGCATTAATGAAAAACGAACCCACAATCAGAGTGTCTGGCAAAATAGTCAAAGCAGATCCCATTTTGACTCATTTTTTTTTTTTACTGTTTTTTTAACTTAACAAATTTCCAAGATTCTAAAATCGCATACTGAAGGGCAGCTAGTATAATAATCTCACATGTACAATATGCTAATATCACTTATTACATGAAAGCTACTATTAGTGAGTACTTTATTTCTTTTAACTTACTTAATGCTCCAAATACCTTCCACTTTAAAGATGATGAAAACAATGTTCAGAGGGTTAAGTAACTCACCTGAAGTCACACATTTATTAAGTGGTAAACAATTTGTCTCTAAAGTCCATGCTCCTGTCTACCCTCATAAGCATCATAGTAAAATATTACTTTTTATATCTGAAAAAAAAGTGACATTCACAGACTTAATGTCTGGATCAAATACGTAAAAGATTATTATATGAGCATAAATAAATATCTGGAGCCTGATGTAAAATTTTTGTACTTGTAACAAATGACTGTTCTGTTTCTATCTTATTTGTTATCTTCTACATTGAAAGGAATGAATCAAGTTAGTGGTTACCTAAAATATGAATAGTCTTGATGTGAATTAAATAATCACATGTAACACTTAATCACATGTATACTACTTCCTTACGGGAACCATGTGAGAATTTCAATACAATTAATATTAAAATGAAGCACAAAAATATTTTCTTATAACTAGTAACCTAAAAAATAATATAAACACACATTAGACTGTATTTTACTTATTGAAATTTAATATTTAAGTTTAGATAAGTAATATGTCACTTATTTTACTTTTACTGTGAACTGTAAGTTACACTTTTAATTTTAATTATCCTCATTTTAAAAAACCAAAGGCCTCAAATCACTATGTTGTATACCTGAAACTAATGCTGTATGTCAATTATACCTCCATAAAAAATAAACCAATAAATAACATAAAAAACTAAAGGGCAGGCTAGAGTTTAATATAAGAACTGATCAATATAAATAATCTCATTCAGCAACTTTCCAACTTAAAATGTACGAACTCACTTCTAATTGCTTGGGGTGTTGTTCACCCAGGTAAGTTTATTTCTTTTCCAGTGAATAATGTTTGGTTATATGCAGGAAAATTTATACCATCAGTGGAATGTGATTATCTATAATGAAAGTAAGTTATTCCATATTCCCATTCTGAAAAATAAATGAATATATCAACATACCCTATAATACAACATTTATATAACTTTAACAGCTAGCTGAAAGTGAACAGAACATACAATCGGGATAATTTCATACCATGCATAATCATTCCTCACAGCATTTTTATTATGCAGTATGGAATGGATTATAGTAAATGTATTTCACACATGCTATTTCTTATTCAAAAGGAAATACAGAATAGGATATAAAACAGTTCTAGCCAAATCTTCATTCAAATCCAACCTTCATGGACGCCACTCTAACTGAAAGACATTTCCAAACAGATAGCTGTGGACCTCATTTCCTTTAAAATCATATGTCTTTGACATCTGTTCCAACTAAAACATTCATGTTCTTAAACTTTACCAAACTGTTTTATGCTTAGTTTTTAAAATATTGTAGTTTTATTTTTGTTTTATTTTAATTTACAACTAGTTACGCTCATAAAATCACTTAAATTTTCAAATTATGCTAACACGTTAGAAAAACTGTACAGTATGCATAACTAATTAACACTGTACATCAGTGTTTCTCAAAGTTTCTGAAACTTCACTTACTTTTTTTTTTAAGATTTTATTTATTTGACAGACAGAGACCACAAGTAGGCAGAAAGAGAGAGAGAGGAGGAAGCAGGCTCCCCGCTGAGCAGAGAGCCCGATGTGGGGCTCGATCCCAGGATCCTGAGATCATGACCTGAGCCGAAGGCAGAGGTTTTAACCCACTGAGCCACCCGGGCGCCCCTGAAACTTCACTTACTTTTAATTGACCTTCATTCAACTACTTAAATTGGGATAAAGAAAATATCCTGTCATTTTAAGATTAATGTGAACTCATGTTTTTATTGTGAATTTTAAATTTCACTTTGAATATATCTTCCAAAATAGAGTCAACGTCTTCAAGATCAGACATTAAAATGTATACTATTAATTTTCAACACTGCACCTTACTTTTGACCTACTCAATAATAATAAATTAAAAATAAACATGAACTATTAAAATATGACAAATTATAAAAATCTCTGACTTAATGATGATATTCCTTGAAGCTTCTACAAAATTAGAAGATATCATATAATGAGGAAATGAGTTAAAAGAAATTTCAGATTTAGGGTATATTAAAAATAATTTTAAGCAAAAATGATAAAGAAAGGGGAAAAAAAGAAAGGAAATTAGTAAAGGCCTTATGAACTTCTCGATGAAATATATTTAAAATGCAAAAATCTACAATAGCAAAAATTAAGGATTAGTATTTACCTAACAATAAATTCAGAAGCCTTTATAAAGCTCATGGAAACTTAATCAGATTGGTATCTACCAATGATCTTTTGCATAAAGTAGTCAAATGAAGTCCAGTTTAGGAAGACTGCCTAAAGAATTTAAGCCACAAGCCTTTCTTAATAGGTAACTTCAAAAAATCTTGTATACTATTGTCACTCTTCCCATCAAAATCCCTATTTTAAAATATTTTGCTATTAAATTTAGAGTATTTACCTAGAACAGGCAATCAATGGTTCTCAACAAAAGAATGCAATATTTGTAAATAAAAAATTCCATTTAATGTACTAAAGAATGAATTAATACAACAAAAAATACAACTTTAACTTTTTACTCTGATTTTCACATGCAAACATTCAAAATGTAGAAGGGTATTACAACATAAATTGGGTCCATTCTATTAATCTATGTATCTGCATATAAAAACAGCTAGAGAACAATTATAAAGCAACATCAAATACATGACGGTTAAGATACAGATTATACAAAAATTTCAATAAACTATAAAGGTAACGTTAATCAAGTGTGAGATTACTGATGGCAGCCTCCAAGGAGGAGGTATTATACCATGGTTTTGGAGGAAGGTTTCAGTTTCATTTAAAACACAGAAATAGGTAGTTATTTTAAGTCATGGAATAGATGGTGATGAACAAAAGCATGAAGGGGGCAGAACAGAAACTGACAAGTAAAGGTAAAATAAAAACAAGTGAAATAATGGAGATGCAGGCCATGAAGTTAATAAGTGGCATCTACACTTATCAACTATTGAGATCAAAATCTGAGGTGTCATCTCTGATATAAGTTCTCTCCTTTACACTCTATAGCTTGTTTAATCACCAATTCCTCTTAATTCTGCCTCCCAACCACATCCGGAATCAGTTTTCATCTCCAGCTCCCTAGTAAGGCTCCCAGAATTCAGACTAACCATCCCTCACCTGAACCTCTTTTGTGGTATGGAAGGTAGTCTCTGTGAATCCCCTCACTCCCATTTCCATCTCACCCTAATGTGATACCAATTCTCTGCCATGTTGGTCTGTTTGAAATGTAAATCAGGTCAGGTTACCCCTCACTAAAAAACTTTTCAGTGGATCACCAATGTTCTCAAATAAAGCCTAGAATCTTTAACATGACATTATTGATTTGGTCCTTACCTTTATTTCCAGTTTCACCTTGCACTCCTCCAGCCTCATGTGGAGCCTTCTGCCCTGCCCATAAAGAACTTCTCTCTGTTCCTCAGATACAACCTCCTCTCTGTGTCTTCATCTCCAGCTAAGCTCAACTACAGCTTCCCCAAGGAAGACCTCCTTTGACCCTCTCTCTCTCCTCAACCCCCTCAGACTAGGCTAGAGCTTAGAAACTCAACTCAACAGGTACTTCTCTATGACAGTACTTTTATATATACTTAAAATTATCTGACAATCTTTTATTATCTTTTAAACGATGGCTTTCTATTACAAACTACAAGTTCCATAGAGGAAGGACTATATCTTTTTTGTATTCCATTCTCTAGAACCATTCCCCAGAACCTAGACTAGAGTCCGAAATAATAAATATTTGCTAGCTGCTAAGGCAAGAAGACACAGGAATACACTGCCTCCCAGAAGATTCACAGGATACAAAAGACTCTCAAATCACCAA
This sequence comes from Taxidea taxus jeffersonii, assembly GCA_003697995.1. Lineage (NCBI taxonomy): Eukaryota > Metazoa > Chordata > Mammalia > Carnivora > Mustelidae > Taxidea > Taxidea taxus. The sequence continues at coordinate 188,235 of ML103629.1, read as the reverse complement.
ATATTCAATCTAGGAGAGAGAGCACTCATTGGTGATCAACTTCAGTGGTTTCTGACTATATTCATCAGAGCCCTTGGAGAATGGACCATAAAAGCAAGATGTTGGACCCATGTACTACGCACCTCTGCCCTTGCTCCAACTCAGTCAGCTTCAATTTTTTGTGTGTTTTTACATACTGGGGCTTTACATAACATTTCATTAAAAAAAAGGAAAGAAGTTTAAAAACCTCTATGCTGAATAATTTCCAAATCCTGACCTGCAGTCCATCTGTTCACATAAGATCCTTTCCTCCTGCTATCATTCCTAACATACTGATAGAAACCACCCTAGTGACTCTGCTACACCCAAAATCGTCTTAATTTTCTGATCCCTTGACTCCTCCACATCTAATCAGTTACCAGATCCTGGTATTCTTCCCCTTTCCCCATTTCCTCTGCTGCCAGGCAAAAACAGATTCAAATCCTTTTGGTTCTTGGAATTACTATGGCAGCTTCTTATGTGGCTTACTTAACTCTAATCTCCCCTTCCTTAATAACATCCATGTTAGACCTATCTTTTTCATGTTCTTTCTCATACAGTACCTTCCTTGTATCCCTAATAAAATCTTGGGCAGATTCCAGTTTAATATCATAAAAAAATCAACTGCCCCTCTCTGGCTTTTAAAACCCTCCTTCGACAACCTGCCCAAACCACCTATTCAGCCTATTAGGCTTCCTTCTTTGATCATTTTTCTCCAAACTACATCATAACCATTCAAGCAGGATCTCTACACCTCTCCTCTGTGTCTATCCAGACCACAAATCCAAAGCTGAGTGGCCTAAGTTACCAAGGCATATCAGATATGGTAAAATGGAACTCCGTGTTCCCAGTTTGACAAGTTTAAACTGTAAGAACCATCTTTATATCTGCTGCACTCTCTGTCCTTCTTCAGTGCATTGGCATCAACTCCCACAATTACACAATATTAAATTACTGAGGTTATGAAAGACCTTAGATAATATAGCCCACAACTTGCATTTTGTAGATGAGGAAGTGAAACTCCTTGTTCAAGGTCACACAGCTAAGTTAATGGCAGGCCGGGGAACTACACTACTAGTCCAGCTCAGCTCCTCCATTTCTGATAGTCCAGCTCTATTCCAACTCTCTTATTAACAATCATGAGACAGGACTAGACTCGGGTTGCTAGAGTTTGAGTAAAGGTCACACTATGTGCCTGAAAAAAATTGTGATTCTCCATAATATTAATTTTTAGCTACTCATCTTTCCAGTTGTGCAAGATGCTAAGACTCATTCATTTAACAAATACTCTTTGAGCACCTACCATGTGCTGGGAATATAGCAGTGAAGAAAACTAAAATATCCATTTTTAGGAAGAATACACAGTAGTAGAGAAAACTGCTAATATATAAATATTATGAGGGCACCTGGGTAGCTCAGTGGGTTAAAGCCTCTGTCTTCAGTTCAGGTCATGATCTCAGGGTCCTGGGATTGAGTCCCACATCAGGCTCTCTGCCAGCAGGGAGCCTGCCCCCCCCATCTCTGCCTGCCTCTCTGTCTACTTGTGATCTCTCTCTGTCAAATAAATAAATAAAAATCTCTGAAAAAGTATTATGAATATTATGAATCATTTATTCAAATGACTGAATAAATAAATAAGTTAAATATTTACAGTGTTGGGCAGCGATAAGGTCTTTAGAGAAAGTTAAGGTAAGGCATGGTATGCCCCATTGTTTAGAGATGAGAAGCAACTAATGTCCAAGAGGTGAGAAGTAACTAATGTCCAAGAGGTGAGAAAAGAGAAAAAACCCAGAAGAGTGAGTTTCGGAAAGGCAAGTGAATAAAGTGTTTTAAGAAGGAAGGTGAGCTGCTATAAACATTCGGGTGCACGGGCCCCTTCAGGTCACTACATTTGTATCTTTAGGGCAAATACCCAGTAGTGTGATTGCTGTGCATCAACAGATGAATGGATAAAGAAGATGGGGTATATATACACAATGGAATACTATGCAGCCATTAAGGGAAATGAAATCTTGACATCTGCAATATGGATGGAACTAGAGGGCATTATGCTGAGCAAAGTAAGTCAATCAGAGAAAGACAATTATCATACGATATCTCTGATATGAGGAATTTGAGAGGCAGGATGGAGGGTTTGGGGGGTAGGGAAGGAAAAAATGAAACAAGATGGGATCCGGAGGGAGACAAACCATAAGAGACTCTTAATTTCACAAAACAAACTGGGGGTTGCTGGGGCTTGGGGGGTAGGGATAGAGTGGCTGGGTTATGGACATTGGGAAGGGTATGTGCTATGGTGAATGCTGTGAAATGTGTAAGTCTGATGATTCACAGACCTGTACCCCTGGGCAAATAATACATTATATGTTGATAAAAATAATTAATAAAGTATTTTTTTAAAAAAGAAGGAAGGTCAGCAATTGTGTCAAATGCTACTGATAGATAAAGGAAGATGAGCACCAAAAAATGACCACTAGATTTAGTAATACAGATGTCACCAGTGACCCTGAGAAAAAGCTTTGGGTGAGTGATGGAAGCACAAATCTGAATCAAGTAAATTAGAGATAATGGAAAGACAAATAGAGACAGAACAGACAATTCTTGGAGTTCTGCTAAAAAGGGGAGCAGAGAAATAAGTGGTAAATGGAGAGTGACATGGGATCAAGATGTGATTGTTGCTGCTAGTTGCTGCTTACGATGGGAGAAATCTGTGCAACTCTATGTGCCGTTAATCCAGTGGTAACAGAAAACGCAAAGAAATTCTGGGGTAATGTCCTTGAGGAGGTGGGAGGAAGATATTTCATCTATAGGAACAGTCACGAAGTGGGACAGATAGATGCAGGTATGTATCTGGTGATGGGAACGTCTAAATTTTCGACTGACTAGTTATATCCTCTAAATAAATAAAATAGGAAACAAAGTCAGCAACTGAGATAAGATAAGGGAGATAAGATAAGGGAGAAGGTGCTGAAGGTTTAACGAGAAAGGAGAATGTACGAAATGGCTGTCCAACACAATGAGTGAATGGACCAAAAGAAAAAAAAAGGTGGCAAAGAAGTAAAATTTGCCAGGGGGGTGTGGGGGTGGGGTAAGCCTGGTGGTAGGTATTATGGAGGGCACATATTGCATGGAGTACTGGATGTGGTGCATAAACAATGAATTGTGGAACGCTGAAAAAAATTAAATTAAATTAAATTTTTTTTAAAAAGACTGAATAGGGGCGCCTGGGTGGCTCAGAGGGTTAAAGTCCTGGGATCGAGCCCCGCATCGGGCTTTCTGCTCCGCAGAGAGTCTGCTTCCTCCTCTCTCTCCCTGCCTGCCTCTCTTGCCTACTTGTAATCTCTGTCAAATAAATAAATAAAATCTTTTTTAAAAATAAAAAAATAGAAATAAAAAAAGACTGAATAAGGTAAAAAAAGAAGTAGTAGTAGTAGTAGAAGTAGTAGTCAACTTTGCAGGTAGTGATCATGGTTCAAATTGGTGCTGAGTGTTTCTTCAGAAACACTGACTTGTGCTCTGCCACAAGAGTAGGCAGAAAGTTAATCCAGGGAAGGAAGGAGAGAGAAGCAAAAGAACAGAGGAGGGAGAAAGAAAAAAAGAAGCTCGTTTATTGTATTTGCATTGTGACAATTATATTGACAAACTCTAGACTACAGGTGGGTAAAAGAAGGAGGTGAGAACTCAAGAATGGCAAGAGGATAAAAAAGTGGCCCCTACGGGGTGCCTGGGTGGCTCAGTCATTAAGCGTCTGCCTTTGGCTCAGGTCATGATCCCAGGGTCCTGGGATAGAGCCCCGAGTCAGGCTCCCTGCTCAGCAGGGGGCCTGTTTCTCCCTCTCCACTCCCCCAGCTTGTGTTCCATCTCTTGATGTCTCTCTCAATCAAATAAATAAATAAAATCTTAAAAAAAAAAAATGGCCACATCAATGGATTTGCTGGGACACTAGAGGGGTATGATGTAAAGAGAAACAGTGGTGATCAAAAAGAGTGGGGATCTTCAAACTGGGATTATAAAATGGTTGCTGGTATTAACGACAATAAGATAAAAGCGTAATCAGTAGCTAAAGTAAGGTAAGGGACAAGATATTTAGATCCAAGAAGTACCCATTTGCAATCTCAAATTTCTAAACAAATCTTCACACCTAATAATGCCCTCTAAACCTTCACAACCAGGAATTTGGCCTGGAGCATGTGTTTTTAAAAGTCTCACTGGGGCCCTCTTCTAGCCATGCCCAGCCTGCTGGGGAAGAAGTCCATGGGAGCAAAGAGGACTTGCTTGATCCAAGCCTGCATCCTCCTCTCTTTAGAAAATCTATGTTCCAGGTCCCAAGACCCTTGAATTCCCTCCTCCAATGTTCAAACTCCAGGTTCAAACCTATGTGAACTTCTTCCTCAGGTCCTCCTTCCTGAGTACTGATTGTACAGCGAGTTTAAGCACCCTTAAATCTGAGGGAAACCGAAGAAGAGATACAAGGGTAGGTAGGGTTTGAACATGTGAGCTGGAATATCCATATCTGGGCAAGCAGGGTCCCTCATGATTGGGGGTGAGAATAGAGGGGAGTGGGCAGATAGAGAGGCAGACTCCCCACTGAGCAGGGAGCCTGTCGCAGGGCTTGATCCCAGGACTCTGGGATCATGACCTGAACCCAAGGCAGACGCTTAACGACTAAGCCACCCAGGTGCCCTATAACCTCACAAGACTTTAAAAGACAAAGGGAATAATTATTATTTTATAATTGGGGAAACTAAAGTTAAGGAAAGGTAGGTGATTTGGCAAGTTCACAAATATGAGTAAGTGGATGACATAACAACCTCATTCTTCAATTACAATGCAATTAAATTTGAAATAAAAATGTAACCCAGGGACGCCTGGGTGGCTCAGTTGGTTGAGCAGCTGCCTTCGGCTCAGGTCATGATCCCAGCGTCCTGGGATCGAGTCCCACGTCGGGCTCCTTGCTTGGCAGGGAGCCTGCTTCTCCCTCTGCCTCTGCCTGCCACTCTGTCTGCCTGTGCTCGTTCTCTCTCTCTCTCTCACAAATAAATAAATAAGATCTTAAAAAAAAAAAATGTAACCCAAACTTTCAATCTTGGGAAATTTAAAAATACAATGCCAAAGAAATGTTTCAAAGAAGAAATCACAAAAGTTATCAGAAAATATTTAGAACTAGAGGAACACTGAAAGCTAATATACCAAACATGACACTGTTATTTATAGTAAGATATATATATATTTGATCTTCACCCCAGTTCCCAGCAAAAAACTCCTAAAAATCATGGAATATCTGAAGCGATTAAAGCAATAAAGATGTCATCTGTTATGTTAATGAGATGACATTTGGAACACCCATAGGTAACCTAAGATAGGGCTTTTGCCAAGGGAACTAACCACAGAATTAGAGGGTTAGAACTTTCACTCCCACTCCCTTAATTCCCCCACCTCCTCTCCATAAGGAAGAGAGCTTAGAGATTGAGTTCAATCACCAAAAGCTAATGATTTAATCAATCATAACTATGAAGCAGAGACTCCATAAAAACTCAAAGGACCAGATTCAGAGAGCTTCTAGTCTGGTAAAAAAACAGAGATTCAGGGCAAGTGATGCACTCAAAGAACATAGAAGATTGCACCCCTCCCATATACTGTGCCCCATGTGCCTGGCTGATCCTGAGTTATAAACTTTAATAATAAACTAGTAATCTAGTAAGTAAATGGATTCTCAGAATTCTGTGAGCTATTCTAGCAAATTAATTGAACCAAAGATGGGGGACCTTAGTCAAGACCACAGGTAACAACCTAGATTTGCCATGTGTGCTGGTTCCAAGTCTTATAGGCCTGAGCCTTTAATCGGTGATATGGAAAAAAAAAAAAAAAGAAATCAAACATTGGAGCTGCTGTCAGAATACCAAGACATGCAAGATACAGCTAAAGCTATAGCAAAACAAAAACAAAAACAAAACAAACAAAAAACCATATTTAGAAGACAAAATATCAATGTGTTTGGTGTTTAATGTTGCAGAGATAGAATGAGTCCAAAGAAAGGCAAGGAAAAGATACCTTACTTATAAGGCCAGAAAACAATGAAATAGAAAACACTGGAAAAAAAAAACAAACCAGTATCAACAAAACTAAATGCTACTTCTTTTAAAAGAGTTTACCCAAGAAGAATCAAGGAAGAAAGACACAATATGGGAATGAAAAGGACAACATAACCACATAGAGAGAAAACACTATAAATACCTTTACTGAGATAAATTTGAAAAGATGAACTGGTTAATTTCCTAAAAACTAGTAACTTAATAAAAATGAATCAAAAAGAAATAGTAACCCTAAATACACCTACAACTATTTAAAAAGTAATTTTATAGTTTAAAAAAACTCTCTCACTTCCTTATACACACACACATGCACAGAGTTATACAGCTATGTTATATAATACCATCCACAATCAGATAATCCTGACCTAATATCAATGGTTCTAGAGAGGAAATTAAGGGGGAAATTACTCTTATCTGGTAAGAATTGCAAATGGCTGTTTATAACAGAGACCCAACAAGAGAAACTTAAATACATAAGGGTTTTGGTTGGTTTGCTTTCATATAAGAGGTAGGTAATTGCTGGTATTGGCTTTAACGGCTGTATTAGTTTTCTGTTGCTACTAAAACAAATTGTCACAACTAAGAAGCTTAAAACAACACAACTATATTATCTTATAGCTCCAGAGGACAGAAGTTTGAAATTGGTTTCACTGGGCTAAAATCAAGGTGTCAAGAGGGCTGCAGTCCTTCTAAGAAGGTCAAGTTGCCTTTTACAGATTTTAAAGCTGCCTATGATACAATGCTGTGGATAACAGTATATGCAAGTTCATCAAAAAATTTAAAACAATTATCATATGAACCCAGAAATTCTACTTGTGGGCATATACTCATAATAATTGAAAGCAGGGTCTCAAAGAGATATTTGCACATCAATGTTCATAGCTACATTTTCATAACACCTAAAATGGGGAAGCACCCCAAGTATCTATCTTTATCTATAAATAAGCAAAATATGGAATATACATATTCTGGAATATTAGTCAACCTTAAAAGGAATGGAAACTCTGACATATGTTATGACATGAATGAACTTTGAAGCCATCATGCTACATGAAATAAGCCAGTCACAAGAAGACAAATAGTGTTATGACTCACTTATGTGAAGTCACATAAAGGAGTTAAAATCAAAGACACAGAAAAAAGAATGGTGGTTGCCATCTGCTAAAAGGAGAGGGGAACTGGGAATTATCATTTAACGGGTATAGAATTTTAGTTTGTTTTTTTTTTTAAATGTTTTATTTATTTATTTGTCAGAGAGAGAGCACAGGCAGGCAGAGTGGCAGCAGAGGCAGAGGGAGAAGCAGGCTCCCTGCTGAGCAAGGAGCCTGATGTGGGACTCGATCCCAGGACGCTGGGATCAGGACCTGAGCCGAAGGCAGCTGCTTAACCAACTGAGCCACCCAGGTGTCCCTAGAATTTTAGTTTTATAAGATAAAAGTTTTATAAGAATTATGAAAATAGATGATGAAGATCATTATACAACATTATGAATGCCATTTAGTACCACTAAACTGTACACTTAAAATAATTAATTAAGATGGGGAATTTTATGCTATGTGGATTTTACCACAGCAAAAAAAAAAAAAAAAATGGGAGGGAAGAGAATTAAAATATACATGTATGCCAGCTTAGCCATACAAATGCCACTTCCCCCAGTTCTGCAAAATAAGAGTCAGAAAGAGAAAACAATTATGCTTGCCACACAACTCAGTTAGGACATGCCCTGAAGAGAGAAACAAATCGACTGTTGTTGCAGCATGACTCAGTTCCCCCGTGTTTCATTTATCTTGAGCAATCTCATCACACTTAATGGTTGGAGACTTTGAGTATCATTTTTCAAACAACAGGGCCCCTAAAAATAAGCATTCAGGTGCTCACCTGAATCTAAAGTAAAATGGTCTATAAAGAATACAACATATATAAGAAAATGGGTTAGTATCTGTAACATATAAAAAGCTACCTAAATTTAGTTTGAAAGGAGCCCTGGGTAGCTCAGTCTTTGGCTCAGGTCATGATTCCAGCATCCTGAGATGGAGCCCTGTGTCAGGCTCTCTGCTCAGCAGGGAGCCTGCTTCTCCCTCTCCCTCTGCCTGCAACTCCCCTTGCTTATATTCTCTTTCTCTGTGGAATAAATAAAATATTTCAAAAAAATTTGATTTGAAAAAATCAGTGCCTTCAAAGAATGAAATGTTTCTAATTCACAGGACAATAAATATAAATGGCCAAAACCTTTGAAAAAATGTTCAAATTCACTAAGATAAATGTAAATATTAAATAAACTATCATTCTACCCTGGTAATGAACAAACCGGCAAATACAAGTGTTGTTGAAACTGTTGGAAAACAAATATCCATAGCCATTGTTTTAATAATAATATAAACTAATATATTCGTAAAATAATTTAGTAATATTACTCACAACTTTAAGTGACCAACTCTGTTGAAAAAGTGGTTTTACTTTTAGGCATACATCCTATGATAATAAATTTAAAAAGTTATTAGGAACAAAGATGTACAACGGTTGGCTAAATATTTAAAAGCTGAAAACAATCCAAATGTCTACCAATAGAGACTGTCTATAATAAATAAAAGAAGTATGCTTACATAAGAATAACAAAGGAGGGGTGCTTGGGTGGCTCAGGCAGTCGAGTGTATGACACTTGACTTTAGCTCAGGTCATGAACTTGGGGTCATGAGATTGAGCTCTGTGTGGGGCTCCACACTGGGAATGGAGCCTGCTTGGAATTCTCTCTCCCTTTCCTTCTGCCCCTCCCCCTATCAGGCAGGCACACTCTCTTAAAGAAAAAAAAAAAAAAAAAGAACAAAGGAGACTTAAATGTACTGACACAGAAATATATGCACAACATACAACAAGGTTTAAAAAGGTTTTATGCCTTAATTTTCAAAATAAAAATAGTTTTAATCATCTTTCTTATTACAAAAATAATTCTGAACTCATACTGAATATCGGTATAACAAAAAGTTTAAAAAAGAAAAAAAAAAAAAAGTACCCTCAATCCTTTTAGCAAATAATCCTCCCAGACCAGTAGGATTTTTAGGAATCATACAGAATTTACTCCAAATTCAGAATTAAGACAATAGTCTTTAGTACAAAATCCCTATCATTATAATCTAAAGATCTTTTAAATGCTCATACAGTAATCAACATACTATGGAAAACACTAAAAGTTAGTTCTGTTTTTTTGGTTTGGCTTTGCTCTTTCTTTCTTTTTTTTAAGATTTTATTTATTTATTTGACAGAGATCACAATTAGGCAAAGAGGCAGGCAGAGAGAGAAGGAGGGGAAGCAGGCTCCCTGCTGAGCAGAGAGCCCGATGCAGGGCTCAACCCAGGACCCTGGGATCATGACCCAAACTGAAGGCAGAGGCTTTAACCCACTAAGCCACCCAGGCGCCCCTGGTTTGGTTTTGTTCTAAGTTGGTTCTTTTTGTTTGTTTGGTTGGTTGGTTGGTTTGGTTTGGTTCTAAGTTGGTTTATTTTTTCAAATATTAATTTTATTATCATTCTCTAAATTATTTTTTAAGTTTTTATTTAAATTCCAGATAATTAACATAAAATGTTAATATTAGTTTCTGGTGTACAATATAGTGATTCAACACCTCCATAGAACACCCACTCAATACAGTCCTTCATGTCCCTACTCACCTTCCCTCTGGTAACCATCAGTTTGTTCTATATGGTTCAAAGTCTATTTAAAGAGGATTTATTTCAACGTCCTCAAATTTACTTAAATTCACATAATTACTACTCAAGGTTAAAATTCAAGACAATTAAGTACACAACGATGCCCATACAATAGCATTCAAAAGCCTTCTGAGATTATAAAACTAGAAAAAAGAAAAAAAAAGTCAATAGACTGAAAGCAATTAACTCCAGGAAGAGATTATAAACAATAAAACAATGTATAAATGAACAAGCATAGCTCACAGCTACAGTATCAAACGATTCAGTGACCACCCAAGTATGTAACAGCTCAGAAGGAAGAAATGGTTTTTCTACGACACCTTATGAAACAAAATCAAATACCTGACCACACACATTCCCAATCCATGTAGTTACAGAGGAGCGGAATAACAGGAAAAATAGTATAAAAATGAAGAGAAGGTATAAAGTGTACCAGAAGGGAAAGTGATTTGATTGACAGCATTCAAAGAAATGACAATAGCAAAAGCTAGTGAAAAGAAATCAGCATTACCTGAAAGAAATACATAAAGTTCTGTCAAATGATTAATTTACCCTATTATTAAAACACTAAAAATGCATAAGCATTTAAATCTGGATCATAAGCACTATTTCAAAATAAAGGTTAAATGTTATTCCATTCTAGACGTTTGCAAATATACAGAAAAACATTCATTAGAACGTGAGTGGTAGCCAACAATAGCTATTTATAAAACTGAACAGCAGTCAAACGCTTCCACATAAAAGTTGAGTATCAACAATTTATATATTCTGAATTTATTTCAAGGTACAAAAATTCATATGTAACTATTTACAAATTTAACAGCCAATAACTTAAACAGGTATATTGTCAAAGTAACAGAGCTCCAGTTAATCTAAGAACAACTTTTTGACATCTCAACTCGAAAATACCAGTTACCTTCCTTCATGATATGAATCATTGTAGGACGTTATAGATTGAGTAGAAAATGTCTGTATTGTTATTAAGATGCTATTACTAATACAGATCTCAGCAGAGATAAATATACAAATCTGAGGGTTAATTATAGCAGTTTGATATTCCCTTAAGGTTAAAAAAATGTATGGCAAACACCTCCTATTCACTGTTACTATTTCAAAATATGGGCAGTCTAATCAGATATGTTCTTATAACATATTTTTATAGTCCAAAAGTATTTTTGTTTATTCTCACAAAGCACAAAATATCCCTTTTGTATAAGAAAATGTTTTAGTGTTTCTTATACCCTAAAATATATAATGACTTTAGTATATAGTACGTTTACATTTACTTCAGAAACTTAATCTTGTGAATAAATGAATTTGTCCTTGAAAACTGGCTAAAGAAACTTTGTCAAAAATAAATATAATGAAGGGGTGCCTGGGTGGCTTAGTCACTTAGGAGTCCAACTCTTGATTTCAGCCCAGGGCATGATCTCAGAGTTGTGAAAACGAGCTCCATGTCCAGCTCCACACTGGTGTGGATTCTCTCTCTTAAGATTAATCGCTTAAGATTCTCTCTCTCCCTCTCCTTCTGCCCTGCCCCCACTCCCCCACTCTCTAAAAATAAAACAAATAAAATAATTTAAAAATAAAAGAAAAATTTTTTTTAAAAAGCACAAGGAAGAAACAGGAAGAGCAGAAATATGGGTACATACAAGACTATCACTTCCCCAAGTTTTATAAATCATATTTGATAACTAGAACAAAATCTATAAAGCCATCTGGTACTAAAGTTAATGATATTTTAAAAAGAGAAAAGTAAAGGGATCTATATAGAAATAAGCCTTTTATACATCACATGAAGTGAAAAAAGATTGATACTATTTTAAGATAGCTCACATATGTATATTGTAATACTCAGAGTAATCACTATGATAATTACATAAAGTTCTATAACACACATACAAATACCATAAAAAAATAAGATAATGCTTAAAAAAAAAATCCCAGTACCCAAAGGATGGCAAGGAAGAAAAAAAACAAACAGAGAAATGAGAGAGTAAAATAACAGAAAACAAAAGCCAAAATAGGAGACAAGCTATAGCACATTAATAATTAATGTCATTATAATTTAAAATAGCATGGTTTGGCAGAGTGGTTAAAAACCTATTAAAGCAATTCTTTGAAAATAAAAGCTTGTGAAAGACATAACCATATAAACATTAATCAATAAAAAGCAGGAGTGGCTTTACTAATATCAGATAAAGTAGATTTCAGTGCAAAGAAAATTACTAGAAACAAAGATATTACACAATGAAAAAAGATCAATCTACTAGGAAGCCATAGCAACACTACAAATGTTCACAACCAAAGAATAAGAGTCTCAAAATATATAAGGCAAAAACACAGCTGGAAAGAAAAACAGACAAATCCACAATTATAAATGGGGACTCAATAAGTCATTCCCAGCAACTAATAAAAGTATTTGTCAGAAAACTGTCAAGGAAATAGAAAATCTGAACACAAACAACAGGATCCAACGGAAATATACAGAATACTCCCCCCCAACAACAATGCCCACGGCACATACATCAAGACAGACTATATAAATCCTAGGCCATTAAAACAAATACCAATATATTTAAAAGAACTGAAGTCGTACAATGTACATATCATGTCACCTAACCACAATGGAATCAAACTAGCATTCAAAAATGCAAAGACAGGGGCGCCTGGGCCTTTCAGTCATTAAGCATCTGCCTTCAGCTCAGGTCATGATCCCAGGGTCCTGGGATGGAACCCAACATGGAGCTCCCTGCTCAGCAGGAAGCCTGTTTCTCCCTCTCCCAGTCCCCCTGTTTCTGTTCCCTCTCTCCCTGTCTCTCTCTCTCTTTGTCAAATAAATAAATAAATAAATAAATAAATAAATAAATAAAATCTTTAAAAAACACAAAAAACAAAAGTACAAAGACAATAAGAAAATGTCTCAGGGCACCTGAGTGGCTCAGTCGTTAAACCTCTGCCTTTGGCCTAGGTCATGGTCCTAGCTAGGGTCCTGGGATCAAGCCCCACATCAGGCTTCCTGCCCAGCGGGAAGCCTACTTCTCCTAATTTTCTGCTTGTGTCCCCTCTCTCGCTGTCTTTCTCTGTGTCAAATAAATAAATAAATAAATAAAATCTTAAAAAAAAAAAAAAGAAAAGAAAAAGAAAATGTCTAAACACTTGCAAACAAACCAGGATACTTCTAAATAATTGAAAGGTCAAAGAAGATGTCACAAAGTTTCAAATACATAATACTGAAAGAAAATAAAAACAAGACATCAAAAGTAAGTTTGATACGGCTAAAGTAGTGCAGAGAAAGAAAGTAAATGCTTATATTATTAGAAAAGAGTGATCTCACATAAATGGTCTAACTTCTTACCTCAAAAAAAAAACAGATAAAAATGAGGAAATAAACCCAAAGAGACAAAAGGAAAGAAATAAAGACATAAAACTGAAAATAAGAAAATAGAGAAAAATCAATAAAACAAAGAAATGGCTCTTAGGGGGGAAAAATCCATAAAATTGATAAACCTCTAGGAAGACTGACAAAATACATAAAAGACAAATCACAAACATCTGGAATGAAAAAGAGGTCATCACTACAAACCTTAAAGCCAGTAAAAGAGTAATAAATAAATATTACAAACAATTTTATGCTTGCAAATTTGACAATTTAGTAGAAAAAAAACTAATTCCTTAAAAACCAACACTAATAAAACATGATCAAGATGAAATAGGTAAGTCCTATAACAAAGAAAATGAATTCAAAAGCTGCTCGCCTTCCAAAAACGTCTCTAAGCCTAATTGTTTTCAATAAAGAATTTGAGCAAATAAGAAAAAAGTAATGTCAATTTTCATAACCTGTTCAAGAAAAAAGAAAGAATGAGTCTTATAAGACTAATTTTATCCTGATACTAAAACAAGACAAAAATAATACCCAAAAAATGTAGATCATTTTCTCCCATGAATATAGACGTGAACAGATAAAACAAAAACCCTCAACACAGTATTAGTGAATCAAATCCAGCTATATATGTAAACAATTAAATATCATGATGAAGTGGGATTTATTCCAGGGTTGAAAAGCTAGTTTAACACTTTAAAAATATGCAATCCATCATATCAACAGGCTAAAGAAGAAAAATGTATCAATCGAGGTAAAATAAATTTGACAAAATTCAACATCATTTCATGATTAGGAATTAGGATTAAAGGGAAACTTCCTCTGCATGATAGAGAGTATCTACAAAAAACTTAGAGCTAACATTGTACACAAAGATAGAATTATTTTTCCCTAAGATTTGGAACAAGACCAAAATGTCCACTCTCATCACTCACCATACTACTGGAAGTTCTGACTACTGCAGTAAGGCAAGAAAAACAAACAAAATGCATATAAATTGGAAAAGAAAAAATAAGTGTCTCTGTTTGCCAACAATATGTTTTTTTACTAGAAAATCCCAAAGAATCTACAAAAAAACCTCCCAGGACTTAGTTCATTAAAATTGGAGGATACAGGGGTGCCTGGGTGGCTCAGTGGGTTAAAGCCTCTGCCTTCGGCTCAGGTCATGATCTCAGGGTCCTAGGATAGAGCCCTGTATCAGGCTCTCTGCTCAGCAGGGAGCCTGTTTCCTCCTCTCTCTGCCTGCTTCTCTGCCTACTTGTGATCTCTCCCTGTCAAATAAATAAAACATTTTTTTAAAAAATTGGAGGATACAGGGTCAACACATAAAAATAAAAAATCAAGCTACTTCTAAATAGGAAAAATGAACATGTGGAAATAGAAATAAATTATAATCACTCCAAAGAAACTTAAATACTTAGATATAAACTTACAACATGAACCAGAGCTGTATACTGGAAAGTTTAAAATGTTAATAAATGAAACCAAGGAAGACTTAAATAAATGGAGGGACAAATTTTGTTCATAAATTGATAGACAGCATAATAAAAATGTCAATTATCTCAAAATCAAAGTAAGTTGTTTGTAGACATAGGGAATCAAAATGTACACTGTAGCACTACAACAGATAACACAATCTTTAAAAAAGAATAAAATTGTAGGAAACTAACTCTTCATGATATTAAGGACTATATACAGCTATTGTAATCAAGAAAGTGTGATACTAGTAAATGGGAAGACACACAGATCAATGGGATATAATAAAAGAACCAAGATATCAATACAAACAAGGCCTTATTAAGGCCTACTGATTTTTGATACAGTTACAAATGTAATGGCAATACAATGGCAAAAGTGTAATAGTTCAACAAATGGCGATGGAGCATTTGAACATGAAAAGCAAAAAAATATACCTCAACAGAAACCTCACACCTTACATCATAGAATGTGATCCATTCTAACTCAAAATGGATCACAAGGCTAAATGTAAAACACAAACATTTTCAGAAAATATAGGAGAAAATCTTTAGGATCTTGGGCTAGGACTGACACCAAAAGCTTAATTCACAAAAGGAAACATTGATAAACTGAATATCATGAAAATTATTTTTTGCTCTGTAAAATACTCTAAGAGGATGAAAGGACAAGCAACAAAAATGTGGGAGAAAAGTATCTGTGAACCATCTGACAAAGAACTAGTATGTACATCTATAAAGAATTCTCAAAGCTCAAACAGTAATACAAAACCCAACTAGAAAATAGTAAAAGGCATTAACTGACACTTCACAAAAGAGGATATACAGATGGCAAATCAGCACATGAAATTCAACACATTAGCTATTAAGCACCATAATAAGATTACCACTACACACCGGCCAGAATGTCTAAAATAAAACAGTGGCAATACAATGGTTGGCAAGAATACAGAGAAAGTAAGACTCTCATGTATTACTGGTGACAATTTAAAACAGTACAGATAACTCTGAAAGTGTTTACAAATTGCTTTAAAAATTAACATGCAATTTTACCATATGACCTAGGAATCATGCTGTTTGGCATTTATTTCAGAGAAATTAAAAACTCAAGTACACACAAAATCCTGTACACAAACAGTCACAGAAGCTTTATTCAAAAGAGGCAAAAACTAAAACTAAAAATAAAGATGTCTTTTGATAGTGAATATTAAAACAACTGTGGTACAGCCACACCATGGAATACTATTCTGCTATAAGGAGTAATGAATTATTATTTAAAACTTTTACTTATTTGCCAGAGAGAGAGAAAAAGAGAGAGACAGAGAGCACAAGCAGGGGGAGCAGCAGGCAGAGGGAGAAGCAGGCTCCCCGATGAGCAAGGACCCTAATGTAGGACTCAATCTCAGGACCCTGGGACCATGACCTGAGCCAAAAGCAGATGCTTAACTGACTGAGCCACCCAGGCATCCGAGCTGCAATGAATTATTAATATACATGCAACAACTTGAATGACTTTCCATGGAATTATGCTGCATAAAAAAGCCAATACCAAAAATATTGTAGACTATAAAAATCCACTTACCTTCTTTAAAATGGAAGAATTATAGAAATAAAAGAGATCTGCTGTTGCCAGGAGATAAGATGGGGGTGGCAAGCATGGGAGGAGGCTACAAAAAGGCAATACAAGGAATCACGTGGTAGTGTAACCATTCTGTATCTTGACTATAGTAACAGATGCATGGAACTACATGTTATATAAATGCACACACAAGTGTACTACTTGTGATAAAAATACAAACACACGCATACAAGTGGGTACAAGCAAAACTGTAGAAATCTAAACAAGATCAATGGATTTTTATCAATGACAATATCCTGATCATGATTATGCACTATACTTCTTTGTATACTACAGTTTTCTAAGATGTAACACTAAGATGTAACACTACAGTTTTCTAAGATGTTTCCTTCCTTAGACGGAAACTGGGTAGCTTTGCGCAGTGGCAGTATCGTAGCCAATGAGGTTTATCCGAGGCGCGATTATTGCTAATTGAAGGAAACTGGGTAAAGTATAAACAGTATCTCTACTATTTTTTATAACTGCATATGAATCTGCACTACATCAAAATAAAAAGTTCAATTTTAAAGAAACAACACACCAGAAATGATATAATACAGTATTATAAAAGTCTAATAAGCTAATGATTCCTGAATTCATATATAACAATTCCAATCAGAATATCAGAATCTTAGAATTAGAATATCAATTATTTATCATACTTACTTTTTCTTAATTAGATAAATCATGGCCCTATAAAGCTATACTTTTTTAAAAAGGATTTTATTTATTTGTCAGAGAGAAAGAATGTGTGCAAAAGCAGGGGGAGTGGCTCACAGAGAGAGAAGCAGGCTCTGCACTGAGTAACGAGCGGGACCTGGGACTCCATCCCAGAACCCTGGGATCATGACCCGAGCCAAAGACAGATGTTTAACATGTCCCATATAAATCTATAATTTACATTAAATAACTTATAATAATCAAACTTTTTCTTAATTTGATATATCTCTTCAATTTCTTTCCCTCTTAAAACATAAAGCTAAGTTGTAGGCTATCTCAAATTCCAGCAAATTCTGAGTAAGTGGAGTCTAACAAATATTTTAAATGAACCTTAAGGATGCATTTATTGGAATTATTGTACAAGTATATTAATGTAATCAAAATCAGAATTCTATTTAAGACCTTCCTATAAAGCTCAAAATTCAAGTTTAAAATTTTTATTCAAAAACACGACTGGAACATTAATTTAATGATATTAAATTACAAGTTAGAATCCTATACATGACAGACATACTTAGCTAGATTAAATTACATAAATCATAATAAAATATGCCTAAGTATCTGAGTTGAAATATATATTATATATAATATACATGTTACCTTTTAAATTTAGGTTTTATAACTGATAAGCTGGCAAAAACAAATTTACTGAATCCAGTTCCATGAACAAGCAAAGGTGGTATTTTTTTTCAGTTAGAATTAATTTACGGAATCCAAAATCAAACATAATGCACTGCCATATACGGGCATATCTCTTTCTAGTGCACGTAGCTTTACTGCGCTTCACAGATACATTTCCCACAAACTGAAGATCTGCTGCAAGATTGTATCACACAAGTATATTGGTACCATTTTTCTTAAAGCATTTTCTGACTTTGTGTCTCTATGTCACATTTTGGTAATTCTAACAATATCGCAAACTTTTTCATTATTATATTTGTTATGGCAATCTGTGATCAATGATTATAACTCACTAAAAGCTCGACTGATTTTAGCAATAAAGTAACAAATACAGCAGTTCTTAGCAATAAAGTATTTTTTCATTAAGGTATGTACTTTTTAGATATAATGCTATTGCACCTTTAATATGCTGCAGTGTAATGTAAACATAACTTTTATATGCACTGGGAAACCAAAAAAATTCATTTGCTTTGCTTTACTGTGATATTTGTTTTATAGTGGTGGTATGGAACAAAACCACCAGTATCTCCGAGGTATGCCCGTAAAATGTAAACATGTCATCTTAAAATTAATCAACATCATTCTTACCATCCACTATTTCTGAAGCTTCCTGTCTCCATTGTATAGTCTACTTAAAGATGTTATTACCCATATGTAAGTACTCCTCCTAAGTACCATGAAATTCTCCCAATGGGATTATTAAAGGATCTACAGTACTTCATGGTTTGAGAAGAACAAACTATGACATGCTGAAAGAATGTTTCTCTCTGTGTGGTTCTGCCACCACCCACACACAGTTTATTATTAAAAAAAAAAAAAAAAAAAGGACTGGCACTTGACACTATACATCATCTTAGTACCAAATAATATAAAAAATAATTGTATCTTATATGTTATCTTTTGATAAAAGGGCACATAGGGATGCAGCAGTTGATTTAAAATTATACCAGATTTTACAGAGCACCAATAAAGGCTACAGAATTTATTTATTACATCATCAATAACATTAACAATAAATTTTAAATGAGGAAACAGCAAAAATTCTTATAATTATATACTTTTTGAACATATACAACTTCCTACCTATTTAGTTTATTATTAAACACTTTTTACCAATTTACACTGTGAAATGGGATTTTTACTTTCTTTACTGTCAAGGCCAAAATAACATTCAGGCAAAAATAGCTATCCCATTTAATCTACATTTTATGTAATTTCTTATATGCCTTTATTTTCAAGGTTCAGGTTTAACACCAAAGCATATAGATAGCTATTACATCATACTGTCAGAATTGACCCCAGCTGTGACCTCTACTAAATTTCTTACCACTAATTAAATTCAGACTTAGAAAAGTTTCTATCTATTCCACATATGGAGAAATTAGCTGGTTGGAATTTACTGCTCTCTTTCTTCTTCTAACTTCTTCATCACTAAATAGGTGGTTAACTAGTGTAATTTTTTTCAAACCTGAAAATGTCTTCAAATTTTGTCTCAGGTCCTTCATTAAGAATACATAATAAAAATCCTCTTTTTACCAGAAATCACATTGGAATTAAAGATAGCAATTTCAGTAAATGTCATTTTCACCATATTTTTATATATGTATGAAAAGTTCACTATACCCACATGTCAAACACATCCCCAAAAGACGAACAGTCATACAACCATCGCCCTTCCTCTTTCCCAGTGCTCATGGGGGTTTATTAGTAAAACTAAAATACAAAATTAAACCATTCCCTAGTTTACATAACAGGTGACTAGCATAAAGCAAATTTTTAGGACAATTAGGAAAGGAACATAAATTCATTACAGATAAAATAATTAATCTAAATACAGTCATCCTTACAAGACTTCAATATACCAAGCTGATCTTCAGATATGTAAGAGTATCAGATTTATTGAGTACTTATAGGCATTATGCCCCCTCCATGTATTAATTAAATTTATCCTCTCAATAATCCTATATATTATTTCTACAATTTCACAACAGACACAACGTAGCCAGCAAATAATGGTATCTTTGAATGTACTAAAACTATAAGTTTTATTTCAGAAAAATATTTCTATTTTAACGCAGCTAAATGGTTTTAAATAATTTTCTGCCACCTTTGGTTATACACTATAAATCTATATATTTATATATATGTACATATATATACAGAAAAAAATTGTAAGTCTGCATAATGACTGAATATATTGGTAAAACAGGCTTACTAAATTTTCAGAATTGTAAGTTCTTTAGTGACTTTTACTTTATGAAATGAAAGACTACTGCAAATACTCCCCACTTACACTACTCTTCAAGCCTATTTAACCAAAAAGGAAACAGTGAAAGAAAATTCCCATTAAAAATAGAGCAATCTGGGGTGCCTCCATGGCTCAGTGGGTTAAGCCTCTGCCTTCCACTCAGGTCATGATCTCAGGGTTCTTGGACTGAGTCCCGCATTGGTCTCTGTGCTCAGCAGCGAGCCTACTTCCCACACCCCTTCCCACACCCCTACTTCCCACACCTGACTGCCTCTCTGCCTACTTGTGATCTATCTCTCTGTCAAATAAATAAAATAAAATCTTTATAAAAATAATAGTAAAATAAAAATAAAAATAGACCAGTCTGAGAACCAAGGACAGTTCAACTTTCTCTATCTATAGTTACTCCCAGAAGCCAAAGTTGCATAGGTTCATACTATAATTACATTAAGAAGGCAATTCAATAATTAAAGGGGACAACAATGATATCTTTATAGAAGAATTTCCAGAATTAAAATAATTATTAAAAAGAATTTATATTAGATATCAGATGTAAAAAAACTCTACTCTCAGAAACTCAGTATTTGTAACATATTAATTAATCTGATGAATTCCTTAACCTTATGACATTTCTGTGCTTATCCCTTCATGACTGTTTACCTTCTTTATTTCAATTCTATATCTCAGCCTTAAAAATACATAAATGATTATAATAAAACAAGATAGTGCTCATAAAAAAAATAAAATTCATGCATTGTCAATTAGCTTTTCCTGCTAGTTTTAGGTTCCAAGCTTCCCCGCCACCAAAAAAAATTATTTATACTTCAGTTTCATTTTCCATTTTATGTTTCAGATGTGAGACTTACATGTTAAGTAAGAGACAGATGAACTGGACACTCACTGCATTCCCAAACATAATGGTTTTCCAGAGAGATAGGATACCCAGAGCCACTTGGCAGCTGTATGCTTCAAGCAATGAGAGACAAAGGCAGGAAATTTAAAAAGGACAAAACATGGGTACTAGCTATTTCACTGAGCAACTCAACACTAGCTATTCTTCAATATAACATTCTGTCTGTCCAGGGAAGAAAGAAAACACAGCAAAGTTATAAAGCACTGAGGGTAACAGAGCTAACATTTACAAATGGGATGGTGGCAGTTGGTGGGTGTGAGGACAACAGTCCAAAAAATAAAAAACAAATAAATAAAACTAAAGCAAAACAAAATATCTATACACTTAAAGTACATAATAACCTTCTGACAACTTGAAAATACACATAAATAATGTAATGGCAACAGCATATATAGAGTAACCTCTACAAATAAATCAGCTCACAGCTGGATTTGAGTGAAAGCATAAATGGAAAAAGTGTGATTTCATTTTCTACTCAATTTCCATGATGGTTAATTTTATGTGTCACCTTGACTGTGCCAGGAAATGCCCAGATATTTAGGTTAAACAGAGTTCTGGATGTTTCTCTGAAGGTGTTGCTGGATAACAACATTTAAATCGCTAGACTAGGGGCACCTGTGTGGCTCAGTGGGTTAAGCCTCTGCCTTCAGCTCAGGTCATGATCTCAGGGTCCTGGGATCGAGCCCCGCATCGGGCTCTCTGCTCAGTGGGGAGCCTGCTTCCTTCTCTTTCTCTGCCTGCTTCTCTGCCTACTTGTGATCTCTGTCTATCAAGTAAATTAAAAAATAAATAAATAAATAAATAAATAAAATTTAAAAGAAAAAAAGTCTTTAAAAAAATAAAATTGCTAGACTAAAAAAAGCACATGGCCCTCTACAATGTGGTGGGCCTCACACAATCAGGTGAAGGCCCAAAAGGCTGACCTTCCTGCAAGTAATAGAGAATTCTCCCACCTGATAGGCTTTGACTGGATTGTAGGCCCTTCGTACCTGACAGCCATCAAACTGAAACATCATCTGTCCCTGGTTCTAAAGAGTCCCTTCCAGCCTTACCTGCCAGCCTCCATAATCACATGAATCAATTCCTCACAATACATCTCTTCACCCATATATCCTACTGCTTCTATTTCTCCGGAGAACCCTAATACATCTCCCCAAAACAGATTCTTTATAATCAATTTACCATCAGGTTTATGAAGATTATAACACTGTGATGAGAATATTCCTGCACAAATGCATTTACATTAATGAACTAACCCTCTAAAATGTGCTATGATGAATACTAACATTTATTTTTTTAAACACTTCCTTTTTTCTAAAAAAATTTTATTTATTAATTTGACACAGAGAGAGAGAGAGAGAGATCACAAGCAGGCAGAGCAGCAGGTAGGGAGGGGGAAGCAGGCTCCCCACTGAGCAGAGAGCCCAACTCGGGGCTCCCAGGATCCTGAGATCATGACCCGAGCCGAAGGCAGAGGCTTAAACCACTGAGTCACCCAGGCGCCCCTTCTTTTATTTTTTTAAAATTTTATTTATTTGACACAGAGAGAAAGATCACATGTAGGCAGAGAGGCAGGCAGAGAAAGAGGGGGAAGCAGGTTCCCTGATGAGCAGAGATCTCGATGAGGGGCTCGATCCTAGAACCCTGAGAGACCATGACCTGAGCTGAAGGGAGAGGCTTAACCACTAATTCTGAGCCACCCAGGCACCCCTGAATACTAACATTTTAAAAAATCATACAGAAAATCAAAACCATGTCCTCCTGTTATATAAGTTGTGAATTTTTAAAAGAAATAAGCTTTTAAAAATAATACTGGTTACAGTTTTTTTATTACTTTTATGTATTATTATAATGATCATTTTCACTGAAGTAACTTTCTTTTTAAAGATTTTATTTATTTATTTGACAGACAGAGATCACAAGTAGGCAGAGAGGCAGGCAGAGAGAGAGGAGGAAGCAGGCTCCCTGCCGAGCAGAGAGCCCCGTGCGGGGCTCGATCACAGGACCCTGGGATCAGGACCTGAGCAAAAAGCAGAGGCTTTAACCCACTGAGCCACCCAGGCGCCCCATGAAGTAACTTTTTTTTTAAATGAACTTCTTGGGACTCTGTGTATCAATGCAGCAGCTAAGAGCCTTTAAACTCGTTATTTTTCCCAGGAGAAGTGTAAGTCAGCTTACACTAAGAGAGCAATTTTCTGATTTAGCTAGGTTTTCCCATTCTGAGAGGGAATACTGCCCTCCTTAGCATACACAGAATATGAGCCATGCATTCTGCAACACCAAAATACCACACCAAAAATAATACTGGACACGTACTGAGTACCATGCTCCAGAAATGGCACTCTAAATACTTTTCATGCATTATGTCATTTACTCCTTCCAAACAGCCTTTATCACTGATAGAATTATCAGCCACATTTTGAATATGAAAACAGAGGCCTCCACTATTCCAAGAACACCTGACTAGTAAATGGCTTACTCTCCATCTGAACCACTGCACTGTACCAACAGCCACCCTATAGGAAAATGGTTTACCTTCCTGTACATCTTTTAGAATTGTATGGCTAAAACTATAAATTATATTTCAAATAACTTCCCTTAATTGTCAGATTCAGACATGTTCCTAAAAAAAAACAAAATAAAATAAGTGCTTCCGATCTCAAAGTCTTAATATTCAAAAAAAAAATTGTTGACCAGTTCTTGGAAGATATTCACTACATATGTATCCAATTCTGAATCAGCTATGATGCTGTAACACACATTCTCTTTTAAAGCTATTAAAAATCCCAAATATCTTCTTTTAAACTGTTACCTATGTATTTTCAACTCTTTTTTTTTTTTTAAGATTTTATTTATTTATTTGACAGACAGAGATCACAAGTAGGCAGAGAGGCAGGCAGAAAGAGGAGGAAGCAGGCTCCCCGCCGAACAGAGAGCCCGATGCGGGGCTCCATCCCAGGACCCTGGGATGATGACCTGAGCCGAAGGCAGAGGCTTTAACCAACTGAGCCACCCAGGTGCCCCTGTATTTTCAACTCTTGGACAAAATACATTTGTGAGTGAATAATGGTTACTTATTCAGTTATTTAAAATTATTTAATCCCTTGGTAAGCCACTTCAACGTTGTTGAAGAAAAGCAGAAGACTTCAATTTCTAATGTTTTACTAGGCTGAATACTTATTTTCAAGTTAAACAATTACTGAGTTTTTTTAAGTCTTTGGTGGAAAAACAGTGTATGTTTTCTTTCTTTACCTAACTTAATCACTATCCCTACAGCATTACAATTTAAAATTATTATACTTGAAGACTTTGTAAGTGTAAACAAATTATAGCTAGATATCGAGTTACTACACCTTTATGTCCAATTTATAATTTTCTTCAGTTAAACGACAAGTACTCCAAGGAGATCTCTGCTGATTGGAGGCTCCTCTAGGGTACAATGGATTTGTAGAGAATTAAATAGTCTCATGCTCTTAAAACCCCTAGAAATACTTCAATACAAAGCCTTTCTTAATAAAATGAGACAGCCAAATAAACCAGACATCATGCAAAATTTGCCCTAACTACCCCAATGGGAAAATAGCTCTCTCTGGAATTTTTTTTTGGATTTTATAAAAAAGGACACAGAAATTATCTTAGATTAGAAAAAGAGAAGGGAAATTAAAATTAACACAAGGAAGAAAACCTGTAACAAAGATCATCAAAGGCTTTATGCAGAATTATGAATAAAATATTTTATATTGCTGTTAAAGGGATAAAATTACACACACACACACACACACACACACACACACATATCTGAAATAGATTTTCCTCAGTCAATAAAGGAATTTTAATGAGCCAATATTTTAAACTAAATAGCTGAAAACTAAAAATTCCTTTTTAAAAATACTTATGAATAGTTGTAATATCTTAGAATTTAAATTATTATTAAAGAACAAACTGTATTACATTCTCTATAAATGTCTTCCTTTCCACCAAAAGTACTAAAAACCAGAATAAATTATCTTATGAAACGTTGAATGCTCAAGTAGCATTACTAAGAAAAAAGTCTGTAGATACTAATCTAAATATTATTAGGGGAAAGGAGAAACTTCTTAGAAACAATAATTTATTTTTAATTTTTGAGGAACCACCACACCATTTTCCACAGCAACTGCACCATTTTACATTCCTACCAGCAATGCACAAACATTCCAATTTCTCCACATACTGGTCACGGCTTTTTATTTTCTGTTTTGGGGGTTGCTGTGTTGTTGTTGTTTGGATAACAGCCATCCTAATGGGTACGAAATTATACCTAATTGTGGTTTTGACTTGCATTTCTCTGATGAGTAATGATGTTAATCATCTTCTTATACTCTTATTGGCCATTTGTACATCTTCTAAGGAGAAAGGTTTACTCAAGTCCTTTGTCCATATTTCAAATGGATTACTTTCTTCTGTGTTGTTGAGTTGCAGAAACTCCTAATATAGTCTGGATATTAACTCCTTATCATATATATGACTTGCAAATATTTTCTTCTACTCTGTGGGGTATATTTACATTCTTTTGATAGTGTTCCTTGGCATGCATAAGATTTAAAATTTTACAAAGTCCAATTTATTATTTTGCTTTTGTTTCTCTGCTTTTGGTGTCATATGCACAAAATCACTGCCAAATTCAATGTCATAAACATTTTTTCCTAGATTTCTTCTAAGAGTCACATAGTTTTAGCTCTTACATTAAGGTTTTTGATCAATACAAGTGAACTTCTGAAACATAACCATTCACAAGTAGGAAACCATCATTAACTTCTAAACCAATATTATATTAATATAAACTATAAAGTGATTTATACCAGAACCCCATTATAACTGACTTTGCTATAGCATAAAATATTTTACTGTGAAGTCAAGGCTGGAAAAAAGATACTAATCTTTCCAAACACAATAAAGATAAGGAAAGTCCTGGGGAAGAATACAGATCACAGCAAGATTTACATTGCTCATCAACTATCGGTCCATGTAGTACAATGGCTCCAAATCACCTTCCTATTGGAAGGTTAGGAAGCATGGTACTCACATTGTGACTCCTTTTGTTTATAAAGCATGACAACTAAGGGTAAAACATAGATTCAAAATGTAACATTCAGCAAAAATGTAAACTTTTCTGTTTGACAAATTTCAAATGATTTTCTCAAAAAAGACTATTTCATCACCAAAGGGAAATGTGTTAAAGTGATAAGTTGACATGAAAATATTATCTAAAAATTTTTTTTCTCATACATATCTAAGGTCAGAACAGGAAACAGAGTGTAGCCTTGCAACTAAGTTAACCTGCTACACTGTTAATTTTCTCCAAATTATGAAATGCATTTACTCTCAAAAATAAAGAAAACATATTTACTTCTACCAGGATGTAAAAAGTAATGTGGATTTTTTTTTAAATTTTATTTATTTATTTGTCAGAGAGAGAGAGTGCACAAGCAGGAGGAGCGGCAGACAGAGAGAGAAGCAGGCTCCCCACCAGGCAAGGAGCCCAATGCGGGACTCAATCCCAGGACCCTGGGTTCATGACTAGAGCCGAAGGCAAACACTTAATCCACTGACCTATCCAGGCCACCCAAAAGTAATGTGGACTTAAAATAGAAAAATATGATGCTATTATTTGCTATGAAACCCAACACTGAATTTAGATCTGAGCTTGGACCACCACTACCACCACACAGTTTAGAAAGGAAATGTGTTACAGCAAAAAGAACAAAGAGTCATAAGATATGGATACTTTTCCTAACTCTGCCTCTACTCATTGTCTTTAATTTTTTAAAAAGTAATGAAATGTGATTATCTCAAATGTCCCCCCCAACTCTAAACATTTATGATTATTTTAAACAGCAAATGGGCAAAAACTTCCAGATATCCAAGGTTGCACTCTCCAGGGAATGAATGTAGACAATATAATTTTATTTCACTCATTCATTGAGTCCATCATTCAATAAACAAGGAACTATGAGCATATGCCAAGCATTGTCGGAAGCACTAGGAATTACATACAAACATATACAAAGTCTCTGCTCTGAGGAAGCTTACACACTAGTGGAGAAGACAGGAAAAAAAAAAACAAAGGACAAAAGACATTGCCAAGTATCATTCCATATAATGATAACTGCTGTAAAGGAAAACAAAGGGGTATGAGAATAAAGAGTTGTGAGGAGAGGGGAGAATGTTTTAGATGGTCTGAGGTAGAAATAATGATCACTATGTTTAAAAAACAGTAAAAAAGGACAGTGTGCCTAAAATGGTATGAGCACAGGGAAGACAGGCAAGAGGTAGATCTGAGAAGTAAACAGAACCAGCTCATGAAGGATACTATAAGAAGGTTATTTTTTACATGTAGAATAGGAAGCCACTAAAATGTTTCTGAGTATAGGAATGAAAAAAATTAGTTTATATTTTTAAAGTAAAAACATGGTTGCTCTTTGGAAAAGAGACTGAAGGGAATAAGTATATTATTATAAGTATTAACTAACAAATAAGTAGCACTCTTCTAAGAATATTATAAATATTCTTTAATTCTCATGGCAATTGTTTAAGATATGTATTGCATCACTGTTCTGAGGTGAGGAAACTGAGACAAACAGAGGTCAGAAAAGATCACACATATGACAAAGATCACACAATCAGAATACTGCAAAACTACAATTTTAACCCATGTAGTCTGACTACTTTGTCTGTGATCTTAACCATTATTTTCTGTTGAATCTTACAAGAAGCAAATATTTATAAATAGAAACTTCTCAAGTTAGAAAACAGTACCATGATTTAGGCATATCATGAAGATACGGGTGAAAGAACTTGCTGATAAAGTAGGTATAGAATATAAGGGAAAGAAAACAATTAAGAATTATGCTAAGGAGTTTGACATCAAATGGACATGAAAAAAGAAGGAAAGAAGAATGTTTAGTAGATGGAATCATGGATGTTATTTTAAACTAACTAAACATCCAAATGAAGATGTCAAGTAGGCAGCCAACCCATATCACAGCATATCAGGAAAGAAGTGTGCTTTAAAAATACAATTTGTCTTCAGTGTGTAAATCATATTTAAAGCCATTTGAAAGAATGAAATAATCTAAATAAAGATTACAGATAATTTACTTATGCACAGCCTTGATAAAAATTCTAGACAAAAACCAGAATAATTATTTCCCTATACAATTAGTGCACAACCCTGAGATTTACATTTGAAAGTCTAAAGTTCCATTTCCACAAACACACAGGTGAATATTTGTGATCATGTGCATATTCCCAGAAAAATTAGTTCAACAAAACTGTAAGGAATGTATGGGGGTGCAAATGAAAGAAAAAGGATATTAAGGCAGACACAGACTCTGAGCTGGACCTAATGTGATTATTTTAATGGTAACATAAAAGAGGTTACAGTGCAGTAACAGAAAAAGAAAAAGTTGTGGGTTTCACATGAATTTTATTTGCTACTAAAAAAAAAAATCATACCTCCCAAAATATCTACATATTATCCATTATGCTGTTAGCCTTCCTGCTGAAATTCAAATTGTCAGTGAACAAAACACTCGAGCAGTGACAACGCCTACTGAGATTAGGACCCCAGAGACAGAGAGTGCTAAAGAAGTTTTACCCAAAGTCTGTAACCAAGCCTCAGAAAAGACAACCTGGTAACTGCTCTCAGAGGAGTTTTCTGATTCCTTTTATTACTTTCCTGGGCACTGTGGTCCAGTGGTACAATCCAATTACAATCACATCTTAAAATAAAAATCCAGTGACAACCTCAATTCCTGGTTAACCCCAAAACATTTCTTTTTACTTCAACTATGAATACAAAAATACAAGTTTCTTCCTAGTCCATTTAAGTAGATGAGGGCATCAACAAGAAAGACAACCCACTTTAGCTAAAGTGATATAGATTAAAAGTAAATAGACAAAAAAAAAGACATAACATTCAAACACTAATCGGAAGAAAGGAGTAAATGAATATCAAAACAAGGAAAATAACAAAGAATGAAGAAAAACATTACTTCATCATGAAGATATAACAATCTTAAACGTGTATGCAGCTAAAAACAGAGCATCAAAACACATAAAGCAAATACTGACTGAACTAACAGGAGAAAGAAAGAAATATGGACAATTTAACACACTTTCATCAAGATAATAGAACAGGTTAAGAAAATCAGCAGGATATGTAAGACCTGAACACCATAAAACAACTTAACCTAAAAGACATTTATAATACATTTATTATATACTCAACAATAAAGTAACATTTTTTCAAGTACAAATGGAAATTCACACATACAAACCACATTCAAGGCCATAAAACAAATTTTACCAAGTATTAAAATCTTATAAAATATTTTCTCTGACTGTAAGTAAATTAAAGTAGAAAATAAAAGAAACATAACTAGAAAATATTCTCAAATAATGTGAAATAAAACAAATTTCTAAACAACCCATGAGTTAAAAAGGATGTCTCAAGGAAATTAAGAAATACTTTTTAAATTATTTTTATTAACATATAATATATTATTTGCCCCAGGGGTACAGGTTTGTGAATCATCAGGCTTACACACTTCACAGCACCCACCATATCACATACCCTCCCCAATGTCTATAACCCAATCACCCTCTCCTTAACTCCCCTCTCCCCAGCAACCCTCAGTTTGTTTTGTGAAATTAAGAGTCTCTTATGATTTGTCTCCCTCCCAATCCCAAGAAATATTTTTAACTAAATGAAAATGTAAATACAACAAACCAAAATTTGTGGGATATACCTAAAGCAGTGTTAAGTGGGAAATGTATAGGGTGCCTGGGTGGCTCAGTCAGTTAAGTGTCTGCCTTGGGCTCAGGTCATGATCCTGGGGTCCCAGGATCGAGTCCCATAATGGGCTGCCTACTCATCGGGGAGCCTGCTTCTCCCTCTCCCTCTGCTGCTCCCCCACTTATTCTCTCTTTCTCTCTCTCTCTGTTAAATAAATAATTTTTTTAAGTGGGAAATGTATAGCATTAAATGCATATATTTGAAAAGAAAGTCTTAAATCAATAATCTAAGGATTCCATCAGAAGAAGTGAGAAGCAAACTGAAAGCAAGCAAAATAAAAGATACAATAAAAAGCAGAAATCAATGAAACTGAGAACAAAACAGCAACAGAGAAAAATCAATGAAACCAAAAACTGTTTCTTTGGAAAGATCAATGAAATTGATAATACTCTTGCTAGTTTAAACAAGAAATGCAGGAAGCACTATCATAATAGAACTCATAGATAATAAAAGGTTAGTAAGAGAATACTACAATCTTATCTATGAACATAATTTTGACAAATTAGAAGAAATGGATCATTTCCTTAAAATGCACAGACTCACTCAACAGAAACACACAACAGAATAGTCCTATAGTGTGCAGAAAAGAATTAACATTGTAGGCCTGACGCTGCTATCATGAGACAGGCCTGACTGCAGAACTGGTGTTTGGCTAGCATATCAAACTTTTAGTTTGGGGATATTCTCTATATAGCAAACCTGTTTTATCTGCTTGAGGCATTGAGGCCTGATGTACCAGCTTGCATAGACTGTACAAATATCATGAGTTAGGGTAAATATCTGCTTTCCTTCTTAGAGTCTGGAAATTGGGAAGCTGTGGCTACAAGACCACATCTGGCATGGCTACATGAACAGTTCTCAATAAAAAATCCTAGATTTTGAGTCCTAATCAGGCTTCCCTTGGCAGAAACACAGCCTATGTGTCACTGAAATTTACTGCTGGAAGAATATGTTTCTTACGCCCTGTGCTCTCAGAAGGGAGAACTTAAGGGTTGAGTCTGGATGCCTCCAGACTCTCCTTGAGTCATTTTCCCTTGCTGATCTGTAATAAATCATAGTTATGAGTAAAAATATGATGAGTGCTCTGAGTCCTAGCAATTCATTGAATGTGCACATGGTCACTGAAACCCTGGAATACATAGCAATTAAATAAATTACATATATACTTTAAAATCTTTCTGGGAAAAAAAAAAAGGAAATTCCAGGACTCAGATGGTTTCACTGGGCAACTCTACCCAAATCTACCTTACATAACACCAAATCTACACAATTTATTCCAAGTAATAGAAGAGGAGAAACACTGCCTATTTTCATTTATGTGGCCAGCATTACACCAATAATAACACCAGAAAAGAACAGTACAAAAATGAAAATCACAAATCAATATACCTCATGAACATAGATGAAAAATCCTCAACAAAATATGAGCAAATTGAACTAAGCAATATATAAAAAGAATTGTACATAACAACTAAGCACAATTTATCTGAGGAATGCAAGGCTAGTTCAATATTTAAATATCAGTTGATATAATATACCATAAGAACTTAAGACAATTATCACCTGGTCTTTATCAACTGATAAAGAAAAATAACAACAAAATTCAACACCATTTCATGATAAAAACGCTCAGCAATCTAGAAATGAAAAGGGAAATCATCAATGCAATGAACCAGATCTACAAAAGACATAGCTGCCATCACATTTAATGGCAAAAGAAAATGCTTTCCACACAATACTCAAACAAGGCAAAATGTCCCTTCTCACCACTCATTTTCAACACTGTACAAGAAATCCTAGCCAATGCAATAAGACTAAAAGGGAGGGGAAGAGAGAGAGAAGGAGGGCATACAATTAAAAACAAAGAATTAAAACTGTTCTGATATGCAGACAATTGTCTATAAAGAAAAGCCCGAATTATCTATAATAAAGGTCCTAGATATATGTTAAGTTAACCAAAGTCACAGGATACAGCTCACCATACAAATATAAATCAGATTTCTATGTAATAGCACTGAAGAACTGGAAACAAAAACTTTTACAACAGTACTATCTTTAGTATCTCCACAAAAAATTAAATACATGGGAGTAAACCTAAGTACATGACCAATCAGTACACTGAGAACTACAAATTTCTGATGACAAAAATTTTTTTAAAAACCCTAAAAATATAAAAAGACCATTTTCATGGGTTTGAAAACTCAAAATAGTTAAGATGTTAATTCTCTTCAAACTGATCTATAAATTTAAGGCAAATTCAATTAAAATCTCAGCAGGATTTCTTATAAACAAGACAATTCTAAATTGCACACAGAAAGGTAAGAACTACAATAGCCAAAGCAATTTTGTAAAAGAGAAACAAAGTTAAACAACTCATTTTAAGAGATTTTCAGACTTATTATAAAGCCATAGGAATTAAGACAGTACAGTAATAAAGATCAGACTCAAAGATCAATGAAACAGAAAAATGGGTCCAGAAATAGAACCACAGAAGTACAGTCAACTGACTGTCCACAAACATGCAAAGATAATTCAATGGAGCAATGACAAGACTTGTCAACAAATAGCATTAGAACTGGACATACATATACAGAAAAAAAGTGTATCTTAACACGTACTTTGCAACTTATGTAAAATTCAAAATAGACTTAACTTTAAAACAAGAAAACTATCAAACCCTTAGAAAAGAAAAAAAAAATCCTTGTAACCTTCAGATAGGCAGAGTCCTTAGATACAATAACAAAAACATAATACATAAAAGGAAAAAACTGATAAATTGGAGTTCATCAAAATTAAAAAACTTTTGCTCTACAAAAGATGCTGTTGAAAGAATAAAAAGACAAGTTATATTTGTGGAGACATGCATTTCAAATCATCTATCAGACAAAAGACTTCTGAAGGACTGGTATCCAAAATACATAATTAACCCCAAAAAATAAGAAAATAAAAAAATAAGAAAACAAATGAATACAGTAAGAAAAAATTAATATAGTAAACAAAGGGGAGACATTGGGGAGACACAATTTTATAGATGGCGAATAAATACATGAAAAGATGCCCTACATTGCTAATCATTAGGCAAATGCAAAGTAAAATCACAATGAGCTACCACTTCACACCTATGAGAATGACAAAATTAAAATAAATCAAAAACCTGGCAATGCCAAGTACTAAGAAGGATGTAGAGGAACTAGAACTCTCAGACACTGCTGATGGGAATTTAAATAACAGACAGCCACTCTAAAAAACAACTTGACAGTTTTAATAAAACTAAGCGTACACTTACCATATGATCTGGCAATTCTACTCTTAGGTATTTGCCACTTTGAATTCATACACTATCCTTTCTAATATTCTATAGCAACAAGAAAGGAATTGAACAGTAGTAGTTATTCTTTCTCAGGTGTAGGGTATTTTATTTAAATAACTGGTGTGTTGACTAACATTCAAATATTCTTTCCTCATTCTCTGATTTTACTAACTCAATCTTTAGAGATATTCATCTTTACTCATTATTATTCTCTCATTTTGCTTTTAAGTCTCTGCAAATTTCATTTTTCTGTACCATGTAAATGAAACTATACAAATATTACATGCTCCATCATAAAAAGGAAGTGGCATGTCTATTTAAATATGACATTTACCTCTGCTCTATCCTGAAAACAGAAGAGGTAAAAATTTTAGTCTCTTTACCTTAGTATTTTTACTAAAGTAATACAAAATGGAAAAGGGAAAGGAGATGACAACAGACCAGAAGGTTCATAACACAATGGAGGCTACAAAGGAGACAATGAAGTGGAATCCTAAACCTAGGGTGAGGAAATCAGCAAAAATCCAGCAGTCTTCTGCTACAGAACTAAATGAAGTTTGAGAACTAAAGGCAGGAATGCCTGGTGGGACTGAAAACCAGAATGTGCTGTAGTTTCCACAGCACAATCAGAACCCCAAATCTCTTTTCTTTTTTTTTTTTTTTTTTTTTTTTTAAAGATTTTATTTATTTATTTGACAGACAGAGATCACAAGTAGGCAGAGAGAGAGAGGAGGAAGCAGGCTGTCCGCAGAACAGAGAGCCCGATGTGGGGCTCGATCCCAGGACTCTGGGATCATGACCCGAGCCGAAGGCAGCAGCTTTAACCCACTGAGCCACCCAGGCGCCCCCCAAATCTCTTTTCTAACCGCATACAAGTGATGCCCCAATTTCTGTCACCATGCTTTCAACGAATGAAGGTTTCATCTTTGGGGAGACTATACCAGCAAAATTCTGTGCTTGTGAATACCAAGCATGTTGATGAAGGAGAGTAGGGGGAAGTATCTGATACATCACACTGAAGAAAGACAGACTAAGGCAAAATCTACATTACTCAATTACAAGAGACACACAGCCTCACCCCACAACAGGCTCCTTCTTCCGATGAGATACCGAAATCCTCATAATCAGACTTAGAAACCCTAGGCAAAGGACTGACAGGTTCCTCCTTGGAGAAATTTTTAGTCTAAGGGAATAGAAATCAATCATTGATAGTATTCTTGAGAGATGTCCCACAAAAATGGCCAGACAAATATCTAATCACCCTACAATAAAGTTCTACATCACATACATTTTGGTGCCTCAGTCTTAAATTTTTAAGCAGCTAAAAATCACCAGATGATAAGAAAAGACTCTAACACAAAAGACATTAAACAGAAAAAAGAGAATAAAAAGGAAATAAAATGAAACAAAATAAAGGAAGTAAAAAAAAAATGCTTCACACAATCACAATTTTTTTTTTTAAGATTTTATTTTTGAGAGAGAGAGAGAAAGTGCGTGAGTGTGGGGAGGGGCAGAGGGAGAGGCAGACTCCCTGCTGAGCAGGGAACCTGATGTGGAGCTCAATCCCAGGACCCTGGGATCTGAGCAGAAGACAGATGCTTACAGACTCAGCCACCAGGCATCCAATCACAAATGTTCTTGCGAAGATATTACATCCACAAAAAGACACAAGAGGGCTTTTTTTTTTTTTAACAAATAAGTAAAAGAAACATTCAGAAAACAACAACAAAAAAAGTGCTCTTGGAAATTAAAATCACAACTGGAAAAATTAAAATGAAATGTTTGGAAGAGAAAGTTAAGGATAATCTCCTAGGAAAAACACCAAAAGAATAAAAGTATGGGAAATGGATAGAAAAAATAGAAAGTTGTAGGACCAGTTCAAGAGAACTAACAACGGAAAACATCAATTCAAGAGAAAAGGGGGGGAAGGGAGATGGACAGACAGAGGAGTAGAGATGGATGAAGGGAAGGAAGAAGAAAGAGACAGAGACAAAGGGAGAGAGAAGGAGAGGGAGGGACAGAAAGAAAAGAAATTATCAAAGAAATAATTCAAGAAAATTCCTAAGAGCTGAAAGATAAAAGCCCCCAGCAAAGGAGATGGAAAAAGACCCCATGCCATAAAATATGAGAACACAACTGATAAATAAGTGACGCTAAAAATGTCAAGAATAAAGGGGAGGAAATGGTCACATACAAAGGGTTACTGATCAGATGGCACAGAACTTGTTAACAGCAACAATGGTAGCTACAAAATGGTAGGAGAAAGGCTTCAGAATGTTAAGGGAAAATGATCTGCAAACCAAATCTATTGTCAAATGATATGAAATTTATACACAAATGATCTGAAATGTATGTATATATATTCCATTCATTATGCTTATCTTTAGAATTCATGTTTATCTTTCAACAATAAATAAATATTTAAATTACGTTTTTCTAAAATCAATGCTGAAAATAATCTCTTCATTAAGTGCATCACTAAATGACTGAAAAAAAAAAAAAGCTGCCTAGAGAAATGTTCAATGCCAGCAGAAAACCAGGGTAAGATTAAAAATTTGCGGTGGGTAACCCACATGTACAGTTCACTATAAAGAGACTTACGCCATCAGTTTCAATCAGAACAAGCTAGTGACAGAATTCTGAAGTCCCAAAACAAAACAAAACAAAAAAACCTCTTTTAATAAAGAGTAAGCTAAAATTGGGAAATTAAAATGAAAAGATAGATGTGATAGAAAAGATGAATTTTTCAAAGGATATGCCTCAATAAAATACCATTATCTGATATTTGCAAAACTTAATTATTTCTCTAAAAAGATCATACCTCACAAACTGGTAAAATGAAGCCAGTTCACTGCTAAAATGAAGCCAATTCTAGCTCCATTTGACCATTGACAAAAGCCCCATTAATTGCACCAGTTGTCCTGATGACAAACTTTTATGTTTCTTCAACTAGGTTATATGGTCTCCAAAAGTTTAGACAGTAACTATTCTCCCATATAAAAGAACAGGGCCTCAAGAGTACACTTATCTTGATAAGCACTGAGCATTGTATGGAGGTGTTGAATTGCTATACTGTTTCCCTGAAACCTATATAACACTGTATGTTAACTATGCTGAAATTGAAATCATAATACTTAATTTAAAAAGTTATATTAAAAAAAAGAACATGGTCCGAGATAATAAAGATCATCTAGAAAAAAACATAATCAGGCCACTATATCAAATATTTGATTTTATATATTGTGTTTAAATAAAGAAAAGATTATAAAAGGAGAAAGGGCAGGAAGGAGAAAGAAGGCAACCAAGCTCACCGGAAAATGAAAACGCATGCTCAAAGCTAGCTCTATGTCCCCAATTAAAAAGAGACTGAAAACATGCTGATTCTCAACTATTATTGATTCTCAACTATTTACCACATATTGTAATACAGACAATTCCTACAACCATCATCAATAAAAAACATTAGTTCCATTTTATAAACAGGAAATTGTGCTGAGAAAGGTTAAGTAATTTGCCCAAGATCACAGTTAATAGGGAAAAGAAGGTCCTGATTTAATTCTATAGTTAATGCTGTTCTAGTCTAATTTAGTCTAATTATGCTAATCTAGTCTAGACTAATTTTTACACAACTATAAAAAGAAATTTTATACATTAACTTGAATATACATTTCTCATGATGTGAAGGCCTTAAAAATTCTACCAAAATAATGAAAAAGTACAGATTAAGGAAAAAAGTATCTGCCAATACTGTCCTTTTGCTCAGTCTGCTTACCAGGTTTGTTCAATATTTACTCATTTCCTACTATATGAAAAGCACTGTTCCAGTGCTCATATTTCTCACCAATAGAAATTCACACCCAGAAACAGTGGACTAAACATCCAAACACATAAGTTAGAAAGGACTGAAAGTTCTAAGGTATAATACAAATAGATGTGCAAAAAAGAAAGGGATGCTATCACAAAAAAGATATAACAGAAGAGGAGATGCCTACAGTTCATGAAATTTATTCATTCAAAAATATTTTCTACAGTCCTCCCTATATATACATATTTCAGTCATATTTAGTGGTAAGTAATAAGGTGGACATGATATGGTTAGAGATGTGAAAAAGAAAAGAAAATTAGAACATAGGAAACCAGGTAAAAAGAAAACATTCTAAATCCTATGGATTATTCCTAAGAGAACCAGGTTCAAGGTCTATTAAGCATTAAAGCAGACCAAAAATGCAACATTGAGCCTGCCATCTTCAATGAGCTCTTCTTACTAGCTATGACAGGATGATTTAATACCACTCCTACCAAAAGTATTTATCAAACATGACACCAAAGCTAGAAAACCACAAGTAAGACTGTTATATGTGACTTATATAGATTTTAAAACTTCTGGATGAAAATAATATAATAAATATGTAAATTCATTTCAAATATTAACTAAGAAAATATTGCAATACAAAAAACAAAGATTTAAAAACCTGGCCTTAATATATAGAGTTCTTATACAAATATAAATATCTCTATCTTTTAAAATGAGTAAGAAATAATGGATAATTCACCAAGAACTAGTCTGTGTGTAGCACAAGTGGGGCTCTAGAAGTCACAACATCTTCTGTGCTCAGAGATAATTTGCTGATCACCTAATCATCCAGATCTACTGGGAATTTGACGTGCACTCCCAGAAAACAAAGTAGGTGAACAATTTTTAAATTTTAGTTAATCTATTTCTTCATCTACCCCCATGCTATCCCCAACTCACAATCAAAACTAAGTATACGCACTGAAAACAAAAAATATACTCATACACACACATTTATATCTATACTTACGTCAATATTTGGAGCAATATACATCAAACAAGAGGAATTTTTTTTTGAAATGTTGGGTTTCCTGGTATTTCGTACTTTTAAAAAATGTTTGACATCTGCTTTTTTTCACTAAGTCAGCATGTACTACATTTATCATCAGGAAGGCAAAAACAGTGAGCCTCACTCTTTAGCAACCAAGGTGAAGGCCTAGGCGGGTAGCTACTAGCATTTTAAACATTGTTCTACTCCGACCAAAACTGAAATAGGAACCCAGGTTGTATTAAACTTGCAAAGAGAGACTCCAGTCATAAAGCACTGAGAAGCACAAGACCAGAAGCAGAAGAGAGGAGTATCAAACAGCAAGCAAATTTTAGATTATGCCAACAAAACCTAAGTCACAACCTTTCCCTTCTTATTAACAAATGATTAACCGCCTAAGATTAGCAGGCACAGTCCTGTGCTCAGCAAGATAAAGGGCCTTCAAATTTAAAACAGAGCCCAAGCCCTCAAGAAGTTTTAATCCAGTGATAACATACTAAAAATAAACATACAAGTATTAATATATACAAAGGACAGAGGTGATAGAACCTCTGAATAAAAAAGTTAGGAGAAGGTGACACCTTATATGCACTGAAAAAGAATGAAACCCCAGAAGAAAGGTGCCTATCAGCAAGGTGCCTTCAGCTGTAAGAAACAAATTCCCAAATCACACCATAGTCCCAAAGTCTGTTGGGAGTCCTTCACACGCTAAGACCTTCCTTCTCCTGCATACTGTTTCCTCACTAGCTCCCCTCAAGGCCCTAATTAATTTTTAGCATACTTAGCATAATTTGAGTGCTTGCTGTAAGCCAAGCCCTGTTCTAAGAACTTAATGCTCATTAATTAATTTCTTACAATAGTCTAGAAGGAAGATACTCTTAGACCCATTTTTTTAACAGCTTTATTGGAATATAACTCACATACCACATAATTCACTCACTTAAAGTGTACAGTTCAATGGTTTATAGTATATTTGCAGATATGCATGACCACAATTAGTCAATTTTAGAATAATTCTGTTGCATGA
This sequence comes from Taxidea taxus jeffersonii, assembly GCA_003697995.1. Lineage (NCBI taxonomy): Eukaryota > Metazoa > Chordata > Mammalia > Carnivora > Mustelidae > Taxidea > Taxidea taxus. The sequence goes on along the minus strand of ML103629.1, from coordinate 149,370 downwards.
AAAAGAAACAGTAACCTTTAGCTGTCGCTCCCCATATTCCACCCAACTACCAGCCACAACTGTAAGCAACCAGTAATATATCTTCTGTCTATAAATTTCCCTATTCTAGAGCTTCATATGAGTGGAAGAATATATGTACATGTGGTCTTTCGTGACTGGCTTCTTTCACCTACCATGATGTTTCCAAGGTTCATCCACATTGTGACATGTATCAGCTCATTTCATTCTTTTTTGTGGCCAAATAATACCTCATAGTGATAAATTATATTTTGCTTATCTATTTATCCTTTGATGGACATTCAAGTTGTTTCCACCTTTTGGCTATTATGAATAATGCAGATACAAACATTTGTGTACAAATCCCTGTATTGACGTAAGTTTTCAGTTCTCTTGGACATATATATACACACACACACCTAGAAGTGGAATTACTGGGTCATACTTAATCATTCGAGGAACTACTATACTACTTGGGATATACTACTATATCCCAAAGCAACTGGAGTATTTTATGTTCCCACCAGGAGTGTATGAGGATCCTGATTCCTCTAAATCTTCACCAATATTTGTTATCTGACTTTTTTGCTCTAGTCATCCTAGTGGCTTTGATCTATACTTACTGCATTTTCTCAAATGTGTATATTAGCCCCATTTGTACGGTCAGGAACACTGAGGCACAGAGAAATTAAATAAACTGCCATGGTTACAAAGCTAGTAAGGGAAGCATTGGGATTCTAACATAGGCAACCTGGCCCCAAAGCTTGTATTATTAAGCTACAGCACTTCCAAGCATTTCATCCACAAGAGGGTCAGCCTTCTCGGGTAATTTGATTTATCAGTGAGGGAACCTTCCCAGAACCATTCAGACTTCTCATATCCCACAGACTAGATCTGAGTCACGTGACTCTTCCTAAGCCAATTACTGAGAAGAATAGGGTCACCACAATGGGCTGATATTATGCAGGATTTCTATGCATATTCAGGGCTCTAGTAGAAAGAAAGAAGGTAAGTAAGAATGGCTGGCTTGTAACTGGTCAAATAAAAATTTTTGCCTCAGGTGTATTTGGGAAAAAAATAAAACTGATTTTCTTGCCTCTACTATCTCAGAAATGAGAGAAGTTAAAAAGCGTTATGCAGGTACTACTGTGCTAGTGCTATCTGTATGAGTAAATGAGTAATTATAATGTCAATCAGTCAGTAAAAAATTTAAAGAAAGCAACAATTTCAGTAAAGCAAAAAAACCAAGACTTGCATTAGGCTGAAATCTGGCTATGGAAAATTAAGTCTTGACTATAGGAGAAAAGTCTTAAAAAGGAACATTTATTTGTACATTTTCAAACAGCAAAAGTATAAATTAACTGCAGTTTCTTTGAAGCTGGAAAAATGACAAAAAAGCTTCAAAAAAACAGCAGTTTAAGTTATAAGGTTTTAAAGAATCTCATTCAACATAACATCATTATAACAAAATTTTTTATCCACTTTAAGTTTTGTGGGACTTAGATAAGCTCTCCTTAGGAATGTAAAGTTTATTTTAAAATCACTCTAAGTGCTAGTTTATACTACTTTAGAAAGTATACGAGCAATCAGATTTCACAAACCATATTTTAAGCACAGCAATAATTCATAATGGACCAATGGTTTTCATTTTCCACACTTTTTATAATATATTACTTGTAAATTGGCATGTGTGCTCCAAAAGTGTATAACACATATTAGCATTTGCTTCATGGGAAGAGATTAGAAAATAAGATAAGTTTACCAATCAATCAAACATGTATTTGAAATGCTTTCAAAGTATCTACTTTGGTCTCTCATTAAAATAAAAATGTCAAAATTTTAAGTATGTATTTTACACACACACACATATATAAGTATACATTAAGATGGGGAGGCAACTGAATAAATAATTACAAACCAGGCCTGACTTTAGATAGAGGGTTTATCATGTAATTATAATGCTGATCATTTCAAAGTATTCAAATGTCTCCAGCATTTTAAAGAGCTATGCAGAGTTATTTTTAAAATCAAACATATGTGCTTTTTCTGTTTATGTCTTTGGAAAGAACATTCTGTATAATGAAAAACACAACCAAATTTTTCACAGTACATCACTATAAACCCTATAATTGACTTTTGGGGTTGGTTTACTCTGTATCTATTTTTGACCACGTAGAAAACAGCAATAATGTGGTAGAAAGCCCGAAATGTAAGTCCCACTGCAGGATAAGACTCCATCCTGATTAGTATAGAAGTATCATATTTATGCTGGGAAATGTGCCCATTTTAGAAGGAAAATTTCAGTGCATAGGAGCCTCCTCTCTGCTAATCAAGCCATGTAAAAACTAGTAACTCTGGTGCCTAGCCTGGACCTTGGTTAGAAACTGGGTGTTATAAACACTGATCCCCTCCATCAAAGGCAGCATAATGTTGATGTCCAAAAGTGAGGTTGTGAATAACAGGTTCATTTCTATCAGTTAATCCAGTTAAAAGTAACATTGGATATTAGGGTTTAGCATTGTAAATTAATCTCTAAAATATGAATTAATAATGGCTACTTTTCTCGTGTCTTAATACAGACGAAATAAAGAACTTACTCATTCTCTATAAGCTCTGAGCTTACTCAATGACAAAACTAATTTGTCACTCCTATCTAAGCACAAGTCTAAAATATCTCTCAATGAGCCCTCCTGGTTTCATTAATAAAATTTGCCTGTTAGCAAGTTTATAAATAAACTAAAAGAGAGAGATGGCATGTGGTTTAAAAATCAGCCGTGACACCTAGCATAGATTTATCTCCCAGTTGATTCAACTGTTCCTTCTTCACAGCAAATAAACCAAATTCTATGCAGGGTACAGTGGTAGAGTTTTTCAAGGGCCAAGTGAAGGAATATGTTTTAGATGGAATCTTCCAAATTGACAGCCTGCCCATTTTTGGTAGGTATTAAAGGGTCCACGGCACTTTACGAATTAGTTGTGCTTTACCTACAAAATAATGGCCAAAGCAGCTACAGTCACTGCATGTTCAATTTATTCCTATCAGAAATCAATGTGCCTTAAAATTTTTTTAACAGATTTAGAAAAAACTCAAGCCAAGTGAGGTAAGTGACAGATTTCTAGGAGCATTACTGATTGAGTGGCAATCATATCACTTTAAAACATATAAGTATATTTAATGATTAGTCAATATTTTTATTAATATTTAGGTCTTTCCTAATGCAGATCATTATCATTTATGCCTACATTTTAAATGAACTGATAAAACAATGAATTAACATTAACTGCATTGGGATACTTGATAGTTTTTTTAAAAATATTTATTTATTTTTTAAATTTTTTTTTAAGATTTTATTTACTTATTTAACAGAGACAGAGATCACAAGTAGGCAGAGAGTGAGAGGGAAGCAGGCTCCCCACTGAGCAGAGAGACCGATGTGGGGCTCAATCCCAGGACCCTGAGATCATGACCTGAGCCGAAGGCAGAGGCTTTAACCCACTGAGCCACCCAGGCACCCCAATATTTAGTTATTTACTTGAGAGAGAGAGAAAGGGAGAGAGAGCACACAGTGGGGAGGGAGGGGAAGAGAATCTTAACCAGGTATCACGTCCAGCATGGAGCCCACAAGGTGTACCATCCCACAACCCCCAGATCATGATCTTGGCTGAAATCAAGAGTTGGATACAACCAACTAAACCAACCAGGTGCCCCAAGAATATTTAAAAGCTTTTGCCAACTTCTTGGGGAACAGAGATTCAAAAATGTTCACAGAATCCTCACTACTTAATGAAAAACAAAAACTCCTGAAAATCCTTACAAGAATTACCTATTTAAAAGACACCTAAACAACAGAGGAATTTTTTACCAAGGTGACTAGAGAGCCAAATAAAATACCACACTCAAATATCTACTCTTGCAGTAAGAAACACACAAAAGCCTTAACTGAGCTACATCGAAGTGTCAAGATGAGAATTAGTGTCAAGGACTTGACCAAGCTGTGTCACAGTCCTAGTCCTATTCCTTGCAATAATTCCCCATCTCAACAGATGAGAATATTACCTGCATCACTATATGAGCCAGCCTTTATAAAAAGTGTTCTTATATACATTTTTCAATTGTTGTGGTAAAGGAAAATAGGAAAAAGTTCACCAGCTTTTTCTTCTCCTTTGCTAGCTTTCCCAGGAAAATTAAGCATATGTTGAAGAAAGAAAAATAAATTACCATTTTATTAAATGATAAAAGAAGAGTAACAGGTGGAGCTAAACAGTTCCTTCAAAATTCTTGCACTGATCCTTTTACTGGAAAACTTTCCCACTACAGTACTGCTATATTTAATAACTAAAATTTTATTGTGAAGCCCAAATTATTAAGATGTCATTAAGTCTAAATTAGGGGCTGGGAAATGTCTAAATTTCAAATGGAAAAAAATTAAATCTAACTGCTACAAACTTGTAATGATACCAAAACATTTCTGTTTTTTCCATTACTCTCCCAGGTAAGTCTAAAGTACTCAAACGGTAGGCTAAACCAGAACAGTCTGGTGAGGAAGTCCTCCCTGTCACCTCCAGCTGACTGTATACTCTTCTAGAGATCACCATCTTAGGTAGAGCACAGAGTTCATTTTGGTATCCAAGCTCTGATGCTTACCAACTGTGAGACTTGGAATATGTAACTCCACACCAGAGCCGTTGCCTTATCTGTAAAACAGGGACAGTGATATAACCTCACAGGAATATGGTACAGTCACAGTTAAATAATTCAATTCATTCAGTGAACTTACTAAGGATCTACCACTTGCCAAGCACTGAACTAGCCTCCCAGGACTAAACATCACAAAAGACACCTTCTTGGGCTTCAGAACTGTTAGGATACAGTAGAGCAGAAACCATACCTATAAATGAAGGAGAGAATTACAAGGAGAACAACAGAACCCCAGAATTGAAGGTATGGGAAGGCATCTGGGAAGGGATGATGACTGACTAATGTTTTGAAAGTAAAGAAGAGGTTAATTCTTTTTTTTTTTTTACTTTATTTATTTATTTATTTATTTATTTGACAGAGAGAGAAAGATCACAAGTAGGCAGAGAGGCAGGCAAAGAGAGAGAGATGGGGAAGCAGGCTCCCCGCTTGAGCAGAGAGCCCAATGCGGGGCTCGATCCCAGGACCCTGAGATCACGACCTGAGCCAAAGGCAGAGGCTTAACCCACTGAGCCATGCAGGTGCCCCAAGAAGAGGTTACTTCTTAAAAGAGCAAAATAACTTTGATAGCCTGACCAAAGAATACACTGAGGAGTACCAGCAGATAAAGCCAAAGGGGGTATGAGGGAAGAAAAACATGAACATGCTCTGCAAGCTGTCACAAAAAGTATCTTATACAGATATACAGGATTACTATATTTCAACTAAATCAGGACTCATGCCATATTATAAAGATACACTTACATATCTGCTCCCTAAACTAGACAGTGAGTTAAAAAGCGTAATTGGTAGTAAGGTGATCCATGCAGCATTGATCTTTGTATCTCTGATTCTTTCCTGCCCTCAAAGAAGCCCAATTTTTAATTAAAAAGTATTTCTTAAAATAACACCTATCGGTAATACTTTTCACTGAAAAGTAACCAGAAGGAAACCTACTGTGCAGTATACTTATCGCTTATTTGTTCTTTCCATTCTTGCCTTTGAGATTGGATCTAAAACCACTGTAACTGTTCTCTCCTAAACCTGAGAATCAGAAGACCTACATGTGGATTCAGGGCTTCTTAATCCAGAAACACACTAGACAAAATACTAAATCTCTTCTGAACTTCAATTTTGTTTATTTTACAAAATGTATTTATTGACTAATGTGAGTCTCATGGGGTTTTGATAAGGTTCAAATGAAGAATCAAAGCAGACATGTACATTAACAGTTAGTTCATGAACTGTAATGGGCTTTGCAAATATAAAATATAATTCTCCAGAATCATACCTGTGGGAGGTTCCTATTCTTCCACACTCCAGATTAAACAAAATAACCAATTTATTACCCTCTGTCAACTAGCCCTATTCTCCCTAGTGAAATGAATAACGGTATCAGTGTGGCAAAATAGGTGACAATCAGGGCTCCACTAGGAGTACAACGTTCAAAGTCTTTCACAACATCAGGGCAGACTCCAGTTATCTTAATATCCTCACTCAGGTTCAACACACACACACACACACACACACACACACACACTCTCTCTCTCTCTCTCTCTCTCTCTCTCTCTCCTGTCAGAGTTTCTGCTTTGCATGAGTGAGTAAAGCTCACAATCACACTTTTGGATGTGCCAACCACTGCACTGGAAACTGCCAGAAACAGTAAAGAAGCTCTGCTGAATGCTTAACATCACAGAGAAATAAAGTCACCATCACTACAAAAAATGTGAAGGGGGGAAAAAAAAGGAAAGATGAGCAATGTCAAACAAAGCTGTAGAAGCCTTACATAAACTTTACCCCAAGAATGAGATAACCGAGAAGATTTTATTCCCACAAACATGCATCTTCCTGAGGCTTTCCTGTCAGTTAATGGTACTATAACTCATGTCATTTTCAAAGACAGAAGTTCTGGGACCTTCAAGCACATTCCCAACTTTTCTTCTCTCAAAGGCAAGCATTTGGTGGTCTTGGGTAAAAAATGTCTTTAACAATTGAATCTTCCTAAGCAGATGTTTATTCTGCCATGATAGAGCCATCATCTCATTTGGCTCTCTTTCCACCTTATTTTCTTTCTTTGTCATTATAAAATCTCAGACTCCACAACCTTCACTCCCACTCTTCCTCCAGGCTTCTGTGCAAATGTCTCCTTATCAGTGAGGCCTTCCAGGGGATGGTCAGCCTATCACAACTAGCAAACCCTTCAACAAAATATTTTTATCTATTATTCTATTGTTCTTTATAATACTTACTAAAACCCAACATATTGTACAACTATTTACAAATCATAATTGGCTTGTCTCTCCTAGGATATAAGGTCTGAGAAGGCAGGAATGAAGGTTTCCTTCACTACATACCTAGAACCCAAAACACATAGTACAAATGTTTTGTTGAATTAATAACTAAATCCTTCACTCTCTCTTCTCTTTAACCTCTACATCCTATTGGTTCCATCTCAGTTTTACATTTGCATGTATAACATGTACCCTTCCTCTCTTTTTCATCAATGTTTTATCTCTTTTTCATCCACATTGCCTTTGGTGGAAGATCAAAATGACATCATCTCTCAACTACTCTTAAAGGAGTCTTCTAAAATTCATTGCCATGCAGCTATCCTTAGTCTACTTCAACCTCCATCTGCCCAGATAGTTTCCTTCCAAAAACATAAAAAAGTCAGTCACCTGCTTAAGACCCATACTGGCTCACCTAAGCCTAAGGTCTTCAATATGATACCCACAATCCTAAACTGCATGACCTCAATCTACTCCGTCATCTAGATATTCTCATACCCCTCCATATCACACTCAACTATGCCCACAATAAAATCAACATTTCTTGGACATGGACACTTTCACAATTCTTTCTTTGTTTCCCTTTACCTCTCACCAGATTTCTCCTCTTCTTTTGCCTAGATCAAAGGTCTCTTCATGAATGAAACATTTCTAGATTTCTATATGCAAAATTATACCATGAAAACACATTAGCGATGCACTTCAAATACTGTACCTGCCACATTATAGTTATCTCTCACTGAGTCTGTATATAAACTACAAAAAGCCCAGGTCTTACACATTATCTTTTCAGATCTTTCTACCTGGAATGAAAAGTTCTAATGCAGACACGTTGTGCCCATTCATTCAATAAATATTTAAAGGCTGTCTAAACGATTCTGACCCTGGAAATACAAAGAACAAAATAAAATCTCTACATTAATGAAGCTTATATTATAGTGGAGTAGATAGGCACTGAATAAGTGATTTGATTTATCATATAACAGTATAAAGTGCATCATATAACAGTATAAAGTGCTACGGAGAAAAATTACATAGTGATATTTGGTGTACATGAAGGAAAATGTTGGTTGGGACCTTGTGATTTTATGGTGAGGGAAAGTTTCACTAAGAAGGTAACAATCCAGTGACAGCTGTGAACTATGAGAATCTAAAGGAAAAGCATCCTCTAGAAAAAGCAAGGGGTCTGGCATAGGAATAAACCTGGCATTTTAGAGTAACTATCAAGAAACTATCATGAGAGCAGCTGCATGAGGGAAGGAAAGGTAGAAAAGGTCACAGGAGAAATATCATGTGATATTTTTTACTTCCTACTGTGAGAATATGAAGACACTGAAGGCTTTAAGCAAAACTCCATGTCCTCACCTTGTTTTAAAACATTTAAACATTTAGAACATTTAAAACATGGTTGCTGCTTGCATACAAGAACACAGGGACAGCAAAGATAAAAACTGTGGGAAAAGTTAGAAGATTTAAAAAATAACAAAGCAGGAGATAATGAGATCAGAAATTCACATCAGCAGGAGAGTGAGGAGGTCACAAAATCCTCTTACAAACTACACAAAACTATCAAAAATGATATCAGCATTGTGGAAGTCAAAGAAAAGGATACAACAAACTGATAACAATGTATTTGTTAAAAATAGAGAACTTCAGTGGAAAATATCCATCCACCAAAGCCCTAAGAACATAGTAGCTCAAGCAGGGCAAAAGACGTCACAAAAACCACCAGCTTCTCTGCTGTTACTGAAGTGGGTTCACCTAATGGGGAGCACTATGAGGCAAAGTGGTGATCCCAGTGTCACTAGAAGCGATGACCAAAGCTGAGCATACCTCAGGTTATGACTGTGTTTAAAACAAGCAATATGCACAGGGGCTTGCCAGAAAATAACAGAAAGTTAAAGGTGAGACAAGCAAACAGGGGCTACATAGGAGACAGGAGAGGAAACACAAGTCACCCACACCATCATGACTTACAGTGTCCACATAAATGCACAGCAGAGACACTAGATGTGAATAAAGGAGTAAAAAGGGGGCAGACTTTAAAAGAGCCAGCCCACAAACAAATCCACAGCAATCCTCCTTAAAATGTCCCATTGTGACCTCTAACAAAACAATGACTGAGCAATAATCAATGTAGATAAAGGAATGACCCCTAGGCTATCACACATAAACAGGAAGAAAAGATGAGAAAAGATATAAGCATTCTCACATTGTGAAGGAAACAGACCTCACAATACAAAAAAAAAAAAAAAAGCATTTGATAGATTATCTCTCGGAGTGTCAGATATTAGACTTAGCAGCAAATAACTTCAAAGCAGCAATTATAAATATGTTCAAAAAGGTAAAGGAAACCATATTTAAAGAATTACAGAAAGGTATGATATCAATAATTCAAAGAAAACAGAATCTCAATAGATAAAAATTTAACAAAAAGAGAAAATGTAAATACTTGACTAATGAAAAACTCATAGAGGCACTCAAAGCAAATTTGAGATGGCAAATAAAGAATTACCAAAGTTGAAGATAATGGAAATGAGGAATACTCATTCTGAAGAAGAGAAAAAAGAAAACTGAACATAGCCCATAGCCCCAGAGATCCTTGGGACAAAATCAAATGTACAAAAGTGCAGTGATAAGAATGAAGAGGAAAAAAAAGGGAAGAATAGATGATCGAAGGAATGACTAAAACTTCTTAAGTCAAGAATATTAATGAATGCAAAGTAGGATATATACAAAGACACACACATGTAGGCTACATCAAGGTGCTGGAGGCCCCCTCCCCCGCAAAAAAATGGACAAAGGCAGACAGATGAATTCTTAAAAATCACTAAGAGAAAAGTGAATTTTCACATTATATGGGAACATCAATTAGATTAAAAGCTAACTTATTAATAAAACCAACACAGGCCAGAAGGCAGTGGGATAACATATTTAAAATGCTCAAAAAACAAAACAAAACAAAGAAACTGTTGATCAAGAATTCTATATCCAACAAAACTATGCATTCAAAATGAAATTAAAAAACAGAAAATTCCTTGCTAGTAGATCAATCTTGAAAGAAATACTAAGGAAGTGGTTCCATCTAAATGGAGATAATAATTCAAATATGCAGGTAAAAAAACTTAAAATATAGTAAAAATATGGATAAATTTAATATTAAAAAATTCTTATCTTCAAATTTCTAACTTCTATAAAAGATGTAAGATGGTATATGCAATAATTACAACAATAAATTGTTGGGTTTATAGCAAATAGATGTTACATATCTAACAATAAATAATAGAACAAAGGATGTTTGTAAAGAGTCAAGGAAAGTTTCTATTTATCAGAATTGAATAAATATCATTTTGTAGTACAATGTGGTCATTAGAAAGTATTGAAATCCCTAAAACAACCACCAAGAAAACACCTATTAAAAACAGAGTAACAAAGAACTCAACAGAAGGTTTAAAATAAAACACTAAAAATAGTTAACACAAAAGATGGCATAAAGAGGGAAGACATAAAAAAGACATGAGACAAATGTAAAACAAAAATGTGTATATCAACCCACTATTAAAAATAATCATATTAAATATAAGTGCAATAAACCCATCCAAAATGCAGAAACATCAAACTAGAAAAATAAATAAGACCAAGAATATTCTGCTAACAAGAGATAAATCTCAGGTTAAGAGACAAATACAATGAAAGTAAGAGGATGGAATTAGATACCATATAAAAACAGAAGTAATAAGGGAACTAGAGTGCCTGCATTATTAATATCAAACAAAACAGACTTAAGAAAAAGAAGTGCTCTTAGAAACAAAAAGCAACACTTTATATTGATAAAAGGATATACAAGGAAAGTATAAATATATATACAAAATAGATGAGGCAAAAAAATGACAGGATCAAAAGGAGAAAAGCAAAATTCAACAGCAATAGTAACAGACATAAGAAAACAAATTCACAAATATGCAAAACAATGGAAAACAAAAATTAACCAACTTGACTAACATACATTTATAAAAATAATATTATTTCACAAACTCAGAATATAGAGAAGGAAAGAATACTTAAGAATTCATTATCTGAGGTCACAGTTATGCTGATGCCAGAGAAAGACAAAGATATCATTAGAAATAAAAATTAACCCATCTATTGAAAGTAACTCCTTAAAAAAAAAAAAAAATAGCAAACTGGAGTGACATCAGTGAAAAAAGGTAAAGACAGTATCTTCAAAATTCTGACCTTCCATAAAAACAATTAAAGAAAACAATGTCATGGTCAATTTTTTTTTTTATAATTCTGGAGATTAACTAAATGAGCAATGGGGGAGCATGCATACATGAAAAATGACTGTATCTCAGTAAAAATTGGGATCTTTATAGTATTTTAACTTAGACTAGTACCATGTGCCCCACCCAAACTCAGAGATAACATTAGAAAGTGTTTCTAGTAATGAAAAGAGCAAAATAAAGCTTAAATTCATTCCAACCTCAATCCCAGGGACTAGTAACTATTTGACCTATCTAGTAGCATTCCAGAAGGCCTTCACTTGAAAGGCTTATGTTTACATCACATGACTCAAAATTCATATAGAACAAAAGCCTCTCCCAGCACCAGTAGGTATTTGTAGAAAACATATTTTACAAGCAAATGGGTTTTTTTTAAATATTTTATTTATTTATTTGACAGACAGAGATCACAAGTGGGCAGAGAGGCAGGCAGAGCAGAGAGCCTGATGCGGGGCTCGATCCCAAGACCCCGGGATCAGGACCCAAGGGAAGGCAGAGGCCTCAACCCACTGAGCCACCCAGGCACCCCTACAAGCAAATGTTTTAACACCACTATTGAGATGGTAACAGCTAGGGCAAACCATAAACTAACCAAAAAGACTGAAAGGAAACTTGAGTAATGAGATTGTCCATAGGGACTTTGAAAAACTCCATTATTCCTGGTAATCTAAAATCTCATACATATGTGAAGGGCTGTGCACATGCTCAGGAAAAACCTATGGCCTAAAGCTCTCATCTTTAGCTGAACCTGAGTGTCTGTACGAGTGGGAAGTAAAAGATGGGATCGGGAGGGAGACAAACCAAAAGAGACTCTTAATGTCATAAAACAAACTGAGGGGGGTGGGGGGGAGAGGGGTTGAGAGAGGGGGATGAGGGGGGAGAGGGGTTGGGAGAGGGGGGTGGGGTTACATTATATGTTTAAATTAAAAAGCTTAAATTTAAAAAAAATGTAAAAAATAAATAAATAAATAAATAAAAATAAAAATTTTTTTAAAAAGGCTTAGTTGTAACCTATCTTGCTTAGTATTGAAGACATTACAGCACACACAGTCTTTAAAGATCTTTTTGTTTTGGACATTTAAGAAAATCTCTGTCTAATCATTAGCTGACCATTAAGCTTATAAGTGAGAATTCTGTGACCACACATGACAAATACAGACTTTTGTTTAGCTCATTAAAGTCACAAAGCAAACAACTAAGATAACACCGATAAACTTGAGGGAGAGAAAGTAGGTTGATGTCAAGACTTGCCACAATATTAAAATATACACTTTTCAAACCTAAAAAAACAAAAAAGTGAGGAATTTAAAGAAACAAGACCCATGCAAAAGAAAAAAAGCAAAGAAAAGAAACTGCCCTCAGTCAGATAACTGACTTATATGACAAAGACTTTAAATAAGATAGTTTAAATATGTTCAAAAGCCTTAAAAAAAAAAGTCTAAAGAATAAAAGGACAGAACTATGAGAACTATATCTCAACAAATAGGAAAGATCAGCAAAGAGAAAGAAATTAAGTAATTGTATAAAACAAGCAAATATAAATTCAGGAGTTGGAAAGTTTAAGAACTAAAGTGAAAAATTCACCAGAAAGGCTCAAAAGGATATCTGAACAGGAGACAAAATCAGCATACTTGAAAACAGGTCAGTTGAGATTATCCAGCATGAATAACAGAAGAAAATGAAGAAAACAGAGGCTCAGAGACATATGAAGTACCATCAAACTTACCAACATTAATAGGAATGCCAAAAGGAAAAAAGAAACAAAGGAGACAAAAAAAAATCTAAAGAAATAATGGATGGCTACAAATTTGATGAAATAAATTACACATCCAGGAATCTCAACCACCTTCCAGAAAGATAAATCTAAAAAGATCCACACATACACATATGGTAATCAGACTGTTACAAGACCAAGAAAGAATCCTGAGAACAGCAACACAGAATCAAATCATCATGTATAAAGATCTTCAAAGAGATTTCTCATTAGAAACCATGGAAAGAAAAGGCAGTGGGATAACAATAAAACTGGTGAAAAGAAAAAAATATAATTAAGAATTCTGTATCTGGCAAACTATCTTCTAAAATTAAGGAGAAATCAAGATATTTCTAGGAAAACAAAACCTTTGTTGCTAGTAGACCTACCCTCCAAGAAATACTAAAGGGGATCCTTCATGCTGAAATGAAAAAACAGAAGACAGTAACTGGAATCCAAATGAAAAAATAAAGACAAGCAGTATAAATCTACATTAATCAAGACAGCGTTGTACTGTGAAATAATAAAGAGATCAATGGTTCAGAACAAGAATGCAGAAATAGACCCAAATATAGACACAAATATAACCAACTGACCTTTGATAAAAAAGCAAAAGCAATACAATGGAACACATGGTACTCGGACAAATGAACATTCACATGGAAAAATAAGTGAATCTAAACACAGACTTCACAAAATGAACTCAAAATGGATCACAGACCTAAATGTAAAACGCAAAATGGTAAAAATTAATAAAATATTTAAAAAACCCAAGATGACCTTGGGTATGGTGATGATCTTTTAGGAAAAGCACTGAAGGCATGATCCATAAAGGAAGTACCTGAAAACTATACTTCATGAAAATTAAATTTTTCTGCTCTGGGAAAGACAATGTCAAGAGAATGAAAAAAACAAACCACAGAGTGAGAGATACTATTTACAAGTTATATTTGATAAAAGACCATTATTCAAAATACACAAAGAACTCTTAAAACACAATGATAAGAAAATAAACCATCTAATTTAAAAGTGGGCAAAAGATCTTAACAGACACCTCACCAAAGAAGATACACAGATGGCAAATAAGCATCTGAAAACCTGTTCCACATCACACAGCACCACAGAAATGCAAATTAAAACAATGAAATACTGCTACACACCTATTAGATAGAATGGCCAAAATCCACAACACTGACCCCACCAAATGCTGACAAGGATATGGAGCAACAAACTCACATTCATTGCTGATAGGAAGGCAAAACAGTAGAGATGATTTGGAAGGCAGCTTGGTGGCTCCTCACAAAACTAAATATATTCTTACCATAAGATCCAGCTACTGTTTACCTTGGTATGTGCCCAAAGAAGTTGAAAATTTATGTTCATTCAAAACCCTGCACGGGATGGTTATAGCAGCTTTATTCCCGTCAAAACTAGGAAGCAACCAAGAATCCTTCCATAGGTGAAGGGAAAAAATAAACTATAGTACATCTTTCGAGATGAGCAAAAATGAAAACTCAATACCAAAACTTATGGAATGGAGCAAAAGCTGTACTCAGAAAAATATTTACAGCTATAGGGACGCCTGGGTGGCTCAATGGGTTAAGCCTCTGCCATTGGCTCAGGTCATGATCCCAGGGACCTGGGTTCAAGCCCTGCATCAGGCTCTCTGTTCAGCAGGGAGCCTGCTTCCTCCTCCCTCTGCCTGCCTCTCTGCTTACTTGTGATCTCTGTCTGTCAAATAAATAAATAAATAAATAAAATCTTTAAAAAAAAAAAGAAATTTACAGCTATAAATACTTACATTCAAAAAGAAGATCTCAAATCAATAACCAGTATCACAACAGTGGATTACAGCTGAGAGAGCTCTAAGAAACATATTTACGCTTTAGGAGTAATAATGAAGCCCAAATTCAAAATAATACAAAAACAAGAACAGCAGAAGAACTTGAAGTCTCTGACACCAGTTGATAAAGCAAACATTAAACAAAGGCCAGCTCTCAACCAGATTGATACAAATCCTTACAGTAAACATCTAATTATCTGAGTAACCATTATCAAATATGACAAGTCTGGCTGTCAGCAAAAAAATTACAAGGCATGCCAGAAGACAAAAAGGAATACAGAAGAAACAAAGTAATCATCAGAAACACACTTGTATATGACAGATTTTAGAATTACCAGACAGGGAATTCAAAATAACTGTAACTAATACGCTAAGGCCTCTAATGGAAAATGACAACTTGCAAGAACAATGAAAGAATAAAAAAGGAAGTTGAAATCGTTGTAAGGGAAATGAAGAATCCTGTGAGAGAACTGGCAGTAGATTCAACAGAGCCAAAAAAAAGAATCCAGGAACTTGAACACTGGTCTATAGAATCTTCCCAAACTAGTATTCAAAGAGGGGTAGGGGGAGCATGAAAACAAGAACAAAATAGTACACCCAAGAAATGTGAAATAATACCAAATGGGAGAACATGTACATAATCTGAATACCAGAGGTAGAGAAACAATGGAGAAATAATTGAATTATAGTGAAAATGTTCCAAAATGTATGGCAGACAACAGCCATAAATCCAGAAAGTTCAGAGAATACCAAGAAAAATAACACACACACACATATACACATACACACACACACACACAAAACCAGGCATATCATACTGAAACTGGAAAACAAAAATCAAAAACAAACAAAAAAAGGTAAAATCATGAAGGAATCAAGAGGGAAAAAATATCTTACCTACAGAGGTATAGGGATAAGAATTATAGTTTTTCTTCAGAAACCAAGCAAGCAAAAAGAAAAAAGTGAAATATTTAAAGTGTCAAAAGAAAAAAAAAATCCACAACCAGATTCTATATCCAGAGAAACTATCCCTCAAAAGTAAAAAAGAAATAGACTCTTCTCAGACAAACAAAAAGTAAGGAAATTCATCACTAGCAGATCTACCCTGCAAAAAAAGTTCTTCAGGCAAAATTTAAAAAAGGAAAGAAGAGAGAAAGGGAAAACTTTAGGTAACATAGGGAAGAAAAAGAAGGAAAAAAAAGGAAGAAAGAAGCAGAAATAAGGAAGAAGAAAGAAAAAAGAAGGAAGAAGGAAAAAGGAAAGGGGGGAGGAGGAAGAGCAGAAGGAAGAAGAAACAAATGTGAAAAAAGATGGTACATATCAAAACAATAAATGTAAATAGGATAAATTTGTCTACTGAAAGAAAAAAATTTTAATTAGATTACATTGAATTTCCCCTAAGAAGTATTTGACTGAGAAGACATCAGCTATAATTAAAGTATTCCTTGGCATATAAATAATTACTTCAAGACCAGAACATTTCCTCAAGAGAATCTGCATTCTTCTGATTAATGCAGTATTTGTTGAAGCCAATTAAATACATATGATACAGAAGAGCTCATGACAGAACACCTAATATTATCAGTTTATTTTAAATGATTATAATACATGCAATACAGACTTAGTAGTTATTCCTGGGCGAATTACTTCACAGTTGAAAATGCTAGAGGTTACTGTAAGAAAAAATATTAATGTTAAAAAAGAATTACATTAGAACACCCCTTATCTATGGGGTACACATTCCAACACTCCCAGTGGATGCCAAAACCAGACAGTACTGAACCACTATGTTTTTTCCTACACGTACGTACCTATAATAAAGTTTATAAACCTATGATAAATTTATGAATTAGGCATAGTAAGAGATTTACAACAATTAATAATAAAATAGAACAATTGGGGTGCCTGGGTGGCTCAGTTAATTAGCGTCTGCCTTCAGCTCAGGTCATGATCCTGAGGCTCTGGGACTGAGCCCTATGTTGGGCTCCCTGCTCAGTGGGGTGACTGCTTCTCCCTTTCCTAGTCCCCCAGCTTGTGTGCACACTCTGTCAAATAAATAAGTAAAATCTTAAAAAAGAACAATTACAAAAATATAATGTAATAAAAGTCATATGAATGTACTCTGTCTCCCTCAAAATATCTTACTATACTGTATTCACCCTTCTTCTTGTGATGATGTGAGATGACAAAATGCCTATATGATGTGAAGTGCGGTGAACAAGGTAGCCATTTTGACAAAGCATTAGGCTACTAAACATCTTCTGATGGGTTGGAAGGAGGACCACCTGCTTCCAGACCACAGCTGACCAAGGGGAACTGAAAACATAGAAAGCAAAACCATGGATAAAAAAACTACAGATAAGAGGGAAACACAAGCAGGTAGATATCATAAAAAATAAATAGGTAATTTTCTAATTACTTTATTAAATTATGATGTACCTCAATCAAGAATGAAAAAGCTCATACACCCTAGAAAACTGTTATCTTCAAAACAGCTCTAGCATGGACAAAGACACTCAAGTCAGGTTCATGTGAACAATTTGAAAGATTCATGAAATTTAAATGGGTAAAAGAGATTATTAATGGGACGCCTGGGTGGCTCAGTTGGTTAAGCAGCTGCCTTCGGCTCAGGTCATGATCGCACCGTCCTGGGATTGAGTCCCACATCGGGCTCCTTGCTCGGCAGGGAGCCTGCTTCTCCCTCTGCCTCTGCCTGCCTCTCTGTCTGCCTGTGCTCGCTCTCTCTCTCTCTCTCTAACTAATAAATAAATAAAATCTTAAAAAAAAAAAGAGATTATTAATATTTTTTACGTAATGATTTAAGTGTAATAAAGTTAGTTAACTATTGTGCATAGACATTTTATGATATTTACCTTCCTAACAGTTTTCATGTTCAATTAGGTATAAAGTTTTTCAATCTTCTCATCCAGCATCTGGGAATCTGCCTTATATTCAGGGGCACTATAATCAGGCATACACAGCAACTTGAGAGCATTGAGAGCATGAGAGAAAAATATTAAGAAAGGTAGCTGTAATGGGAAAACTACTTTACTAAAACTGCTGAAACATTTGATACTCCAGTATTAATGAAAAGGCTGACCATGCCACACATATATCAGATTCTAATTTATAAAAGCCCTAGAGAATATGCATTTTAAGACTCAAAATTCATGCCCTTATTAAAGAACTAAAATTGATATCTAAAATACCTTATTTCTTTGATCTATTCCTTTTATGCACAAAGAGTGAAAACAAAGTATTTTTTTAATTTTCCAACCACCTTCATATACAAATATATATGCACACATGTATGCACACATGATTACAAGAGCAGTGTTTTTATTTCAAGCTTTAAAACAATTCTAACATTAATTTGTTGTATGCCAGGGTAATTAACTGACACTTTTCAATTTAAAAAAATCAATTAAAAAAAAAATGAGAGATTAGAGGATGATGATTTGGAGATTTACTTAATATTTAATCACTCAGGGGCACCTTGGTGGCTGAGTGGGTTAAAGCCTCTGCCTTAAGCTCAGGTCATGATTCCAAGGTCCTGGGATTGAGCCCCGAATCAGGCTCTCTGCTCAGCAAGGGGCCTGCTTCCCTTATTCTCTGCCTGCCTCTCTGCTACTTGTGATCTCTGTGTGTCAAATAAATAAATAAAATCTTAAAAAAAAAAAATTAATCACTCAGTATAACTGAAGTGTCTAGTATCTATCTCCTTTGGCCTCTCAGATAGTCATAGGTTATAAAACGGGCTCCATATCTTCATCCATGACACTGCCATGGTCCCACTGTGTGTGTTTGTACTTCTCTGCCTCTGGACTGTAAATTGGCCATAGAAATGTTTTTTGTTTTGCCAATAATGAGTGGCAGAAGCTTTCTCAAGACTCTGCCATCACCAAAAAAGAACACTCCCTAGGTAGTCCTATAAAATAAAGAGAAAAGTCAAGTGGAATAGAGTCACCCAGCCTACACACACATCTACTGTGAGAAACAGCTGCCCAGGGAAGCCCAGCCAACTGATAAATAGGCAATACATAATTGTTGTCCCTGAGTTTGGAAGCACTGTCACAGAAGCATAATGAGTTATAGGTTGATTATTCTCCTTGGCACCAGTTTTGAAATAGCAACAATATAAAAATAATTCTCTTTACATAGTCAAATGCCATGATCTCCAAACTTATAACCAAACAAGAATAAAACCACCAAGCATACCATTAAAAACTTAGACTTTTCCTTTGACTATTTCTTATAATTATATGCAGTCATAATCCTGCTACTGTGACCAATGACAGACTCAGTGACCCAAGTAATTTCTATTTTAGAACCTGCAGTGAACACTTTAAGAAATAAAAGAGAAGCATGAGGGTATTGTAAATGATTCAGAATATAAAGATTCAATCAAATTCTAAAGACAAATGATGTTTTTTCCCATTGTTTAGCATTTAAACACATGGTCTGTAAATCTGGCTAACAAAGTAAAGAAAAAACACCTATCCAACGTAAAAGCACAAGAGAAAATCCTTAGAATACCTTTAAATGAATAATTAAGGTAAACTGGAGGTGATTTAAAATACAATCACCCAAACATAATGATAACATAGTCTTATGTAAGTCAATTGACATACACAAATTTTTTTCTCATTCTAAGCAATTCTACAATTGTATAGTTCATCTACTTTCGAAAAAGGACTTAAACTACAAGAAGGGTGCAGATAAAAACAAAACCAGAACTATTCGACAAAATTTAAAGGTTATTAAATAATTAAGAAGGTAGTTATGACAGTTTCAAAAAGAAAATTGCTTCAAATAACCTTGGCTGGATTGATTCACTGAACACAGATCTGTTTTGAACTTCATGTCAGCCAAAATTAAAAGAAAAGAATACTGGTTTATATGGCTCCCGCTGTCTTCATAAAATGAGACACAAATAACAATTTGTCAGGAAAATGTAACTTTTTTTCTATCTTCAAAAGGAGAGTGTCCTGCTGGGCTTTTTGAAAGAGAAGTGAGCACTGTGACTGAAGGTACCGTTCTGCAAAGTCACTCATCTACAGACCCAGATAAGTCAAGTCCGGGTATATCGTGCCATCTTCAAAGCAGCTGGTAAAAAGATGCAGAAATCAGAGCGGTATGGATATGTGTTTCAGGGAACATGAACTGCAAAACCTGTTAACAGTTATACTGACAACAGAAAAATGTTGGACCACTAGCTTTGAGAAACCAAGGGTTATACAAAATTGGGGTCTTTATCACGGAACTACCCTGAGCCTTAAAATAGTCCATTGGCTATTAAGCACCAAAAACTCCACTTTCCTCAAACTGAAAATAAATTCAAATAAGTACAAAAACTATAAAAGCATATATAATCTAACCAATATCTAGAGAGGAAAGCTGTTCATTGAAACACTGAAACAACTACTCATTTGTTTTGGTTTTTGATGTTTAAGGGTACATGAAGTAGATTGCAATGAGGGTCCCAATTGCTTACCCCTCCCCGTATCTGGACCTTTTCCCTTGTGACTTTCCTGTTCCTCCACTAAAGAGATTACATCTATTTCCCATCCCTTGAACTCTGCTGCCCTTGTGAATTCCTTGGGCCAACAGACAATTGTTGTTCTTTATTACACTTCTTCCATCATCATGAAAACGTACCTAGGGCTAGCCTGTTGAAGCTGTAATAAAATTAACGGAGTCACTGAGCGCCAAGGCCACCCTAGAGCAGCAGGGCTGCTTAAGTGACCATCCCAAACACAGGAGCAACATTTACTGTCCTATACCACAGAAATCTGGGGGGTGTCTGTGATACATAGTTACTGTGGCAACAGATAACTTATACAAGATACTTAACTGTTTACTACTTTAACATCAATACTTTGGGTGTCAGAAAACTGTATTTTAATTACAATACATCTGAAGATAGAACACGTTTCCCATAAGAGTTTCTTACAATTTTATTTTTATATTAAACTCTTCAATCCAATGTGACATTATTTAATAACTGCTTATGCTTGTTTTGTGATTCTTATATTAAATTCTTAAGTGCAAAACTGAATCTAGTTTGAGGCTCTCCATTTTAACCCAATGATCTCAAATTTAAAAAAAAAAATTTTTTTTTTTAAATTTTATGTCTTTGAAAGAGAAAGACACAGATAGCGAGAGAGAGCATGAGCTCTTCCCAATGCGGGGCTCAAATCCAGGACCGTGGGGTCATGACCTGAGCCGAAGGCAGATGCTTAACCAACTGAGCCACCAAGGAGCCCCTCAAATTAATTATTTTAAAGATAATTCTAATGCCTTATATAGTTTTTTAGTATGCCTCAACTAGTTTTTACTATCAGAAGTTCCTTCTTAAATAATATATAACTATTTCTGTATTACTATAAAACACTATACTAATTACTTTTCCTTTACAAAGAAAAAGACACTTAGATCGGATCATCATTAACTATTCTAAATTAAATCAGCCTGTCTAATACATATGGAATCCTAAGGCTAAAATGAACAAACAGAAGCAAACAGGTTTAATGAGCTACAACCTAAAGGAAAATAAAATTCAGGTACCAGTAAAAATGGACAAAAATGATTGGGATAATTATTCCTTACCTCTACTACCCATAAATTTTCCATCACAGGTGGGTCTGGTGGGCCAGACACCAGAAGAAACAGAGTGATATATGATGAAACAACAAGAATTCAAGCAGGTACAGATCAGATGGCTCTGATTAGATTGTCTACATACAGGGACTTAGGAGACACAACACTCGGCAGAATCCATACTGTATGTGCTAGATTTACACAGCAAATACTACACACTACTTGGCTTCCTTACTATGAACTATAAATTAATGATATTTCAAATCTATAGAGGTCTTTTCTAACTATAACATAAGACAGAAATCACATATTGGCCATGTTAAATATAAACTGTTGCCTTTCAAAAGTTCCATCATTATCTTATTCCACAAAAATATTACCAACTATGAAAATAAGTGAGTCGGAATGTGTAATTTGAAAATATTTGGCCAAAGAAAAAGCCCACTATGACTAAAACAAGATGGCAAATGACTTCATCTTCTTTTGGAAAATGACCTCATTATGACAACTAGCTAACCAACAAGCTTCCAAAGCCACTAACAGTAGCTTACAAAGTCACAGCTGTTACTTTTTCTACCAACTAAAAGTTGATTTCATGTTAAATGTCATTTCCAAAGAACTGAAAGATTTCTTCAAAGTACTACAACTTATGAGCAAGAATTATATTGAGTAGAGCACAATGATAAGCCTGTGACTTATTCAATAAAGATGATTATAAAGAATGACAGAACAAACAGTTAAAAAACACTTCATTGTGGCATTCTTGAACAAAAAGCAGACATATTTAGGAGAACTGTTAATCATTCATGAATAAGACAATGAATACAAAAAGTGCTTACTTTGACCTTTAAGCAATATAAGAATCATTTGATAGAGAAGGTATGATATAAATGTTTGATAACTAGTTTCTTTAAAAAAAAACAGATGAATATATGAATAACCTTTCTGGAAAAAAATATTCAAATAATTCATGGAATTTAAAACTTTCAGATGCCAAGTACAATGGAAAAACTATCACCATTAAAATTCTTGTAGAATTCTGTTTCTCCAGTTTATTACCATTTTCGTGATTAAAACCCCTTGTGGGGGCACCTGGGTGGCTCAGTGGGTTAAGCCTCTGCTTTCGGCTCAGGTCGTGATCCCAGCGTCCTGGGATCGAGCCCCGCATCGGGCTCTCTGCTCGGCCGGGAGCCTGCTTCCTCCTCTCTCTCTCTGCCTGCCTCTCTGCCTACTTGTGATCTCTCTCTCTGTCAAATAAATAAACAAAATCTTTAAAAAATAATAATAAATAATAAATAATAAATAAATAATAAATAATAATGAAATAATAATACTAAATATAAAATAATAATAAATACTAAATAATAATAAATAATAAATAAAAATAATAAAATAAAATACCCTGTGTGATGGAGTACCTACTCTGTCCTCAACTCCATCTTCTACTACATTCCCTGCCCCTCCGATGCTTAGTTCATTTAGACAGATGTAAACAAAGGCAGACGGGGTGGGGAGTAATTCAGATTTCAAGGCAGATGAAGAAAACTGATAAACAAACTACCACCCTCAAAGCAGTGGAGGATTTGGGGATAATATAAGCATGGTACACAAAATCTTTGATTCTCTAAATGCATCTACTTCTTAGCCTCATTGCCCACCAATCTTTCACATCTGCCAGCCAAGTGCAATGTATAAAACCTGCAGTCCCCTCAGGGGGCTATGATCTCTCACAGGTGTACAATGTTGCATAAGATGTTCCATCTTTTTGGAATTCCCAAACTTACTTCCTTTAGTGTCCCCACAACTACCAGCACCTGTGCCACAATCTTCTTTCCTATCCCAACTGTGGGACTCCGTGAGTCCTGAGATACAATGTACCAAATGGTTAAAAGCATAGATTTGGGGGCCAAACTGACTAAATTTCAATCTTATTCCAACCTGAACTGAATTCTGTATCATCTTTGTAAAGTCCTTAACTCTCTGTGCCACAGCCTCTCTATAAGCCGTGACAGTAATCATAGTTACCACACAAGGTTGTTGGGATGTAAACGAGGTAATGTATGGAAAGCCCTAAAAGAGTATCACCCATACAAGACATACTTAAGTGTTAACTACAACTACTATCTTAAGATTCAGCTTAAGTATCATATCCAGCCCACCTATCATCCCCTCAAATTGTTAGGTATACATCCTCCGTCATCCTCATAATGTTTTGTTCATCCACTTATCACCTAATACACTCTCCTGTTCTTTATCCGTTCTCTATCCTCAGCACTAAGCACAATTAGCACCACATACTGCAAATCCAGAATACTTAACACCATGAAAGAATGAAAAAAATAAAGTAAAAGTAATACAGGATACAATGATTCAAAGGCACATGATTTTCACTACAACATATAAACAAGCAGGACTATCAAGCATGGTTAGGGGATTTATACACTGCACAAAAACACCTGGCTGAGAAAGCAGGTCAAGACTGAACTACCCAGTGATGCATCCTGGTACAAGGCCAAGTACACCAGAAAAAGGAAGTGGCTGTTTTTGCTTTTTTAATCCAAAGATGCCATCTTCTCACCATACGTACAGTAAAGGGGTTTTAGCCCAGAGAGGGAGTCTTCTTCCCTTTTCTTTTTAAAAGATTAATTTATTTGAGGGGCACCTGGATGGCTCAGTGGGCTTAAGCCTCTGCCTTCGGCTCAGGTTGTGATCCCAGGGTCCTGGGATCGAGCCCCACATTGGGCTCCCTGCTCGGCAGGGAGCCTGTTTCCTCCTCTCTCTCTGCCTGTCTCTCTGCCTACTTGTGATCTCTGTCTGTCAAATAAATAAAATCTTTATAAAAAAAGATTAATTTATTTGAGAGAGAGTGTGTGTGTGTGAGAGCACATGTGTGTGCATAAGCACACACAGAAGTTAGGAGCAGAGGGAGAGGAAAGAGAGAATCTCTGACTCCATGCTCAGCGCAGGGCCTGATGGGGGGCTTGACCTCACAACCCTGAGATCACAACCTGAGCTGAAACCAAGAGTTGAAAGTTTCACCCACTATGCCACTCAGGTGCCCCTGAGGGAGCCTTTTTCTAATTAATCTCCCCAGAAAGGATGAATCAAATGTAGTATATACATACTACAAAATGTAGTACATTCATACAATGGAATTCAGCTTTAAACTGGAAGGAAAAATTCAGAAACACACTACAAAATGGATAAATCCTGAAGACATGCTAAGTGAAAAGGACAAATATTTTATAATTGTACTAGTACCTAAAACAAACTCAGAGAGAAAACAGAATGGTAGCTCCCACAGGCCAGGGAGAGGGAGGAATGAGGAGTTAGCATTTAATGCATGCTAAGTTTTGATTTGAGAAGATGAAGAAGTTCTAAAGGTGGATAGTACATATGGTTAGAAAACAATGTGAAAGCACTTAATACCACCGAACTGGACCCTTAAAAATGGTGAATGGCAAATTTTCTATTTACAAACAAATTCCGATCAATTTTTTCTTATTTCCAAAAACAAATGCAGCTTCCCAACTTTAAATGATTTCTCCTAATAATTACTTGTGGCAAGTTATCACACTTACTTGTGTACCTTGTAAACTTTTAAAAAAATGTTAAACATTACTTTTTTATACTAAAATAATACATTATTCAGTTAGATATGCTGTACACTACTTTCCTAAAACTTTAACAATTTTTCATGGCTGGGAATAGCTAATAGTTAATCGGCTTTAAAAAGTAATAGGACTCTGGTTATGCTTTTATTATACAATATTATGGGGCCTCCCGTAACCTCTAATAAAATTTTCTAAATAGAATCCTGATGCTGCCATCAGGTAATTTCTGAGCTCATCTCCCCTGTGTGGTACATCTCACTTCTAGATCTCAACTTTCACAATATGATGTCAAATCTATTCCAAGTCAGGGGCACCTGGATGGCTCAGCTGGTTAAGAGTCCAACTCTTGGTTTTGGCTAAGGCCTTCGTCTCAGGGTTGTGAGATCAAGCCCCAAGAGGGGCTCCGCACTAATCAGGGAGTCTGTTAAGAGATTCTCTCTCTCCTCTCCCTCTGCCCTTCCCCTGCTTGCTCTCTCTCTAAAAAAATAAATCTTAAAAAAATCTATTCCAACTCAATCTGAAAGCATAAGTCACCACTTAATTGGCAACCAAGAGAAGCTGAAATCTATGTCTCCTTCAAGAATTATCACTAAGAACAGGCAGTGACAGTATTTTTTAAGAAGAGACTTAAGCATATATAATTTGTCAATTCAATAAAAGTGGTATCCACTTTCGGTCAGGATATTGATTTTTATTATATTAATAACTCATACATTCAAATATAATAACCGTGCTACATTAATGAAGAATATAGATGACCAAAGCCATTAGGCATTCGGTAGTGTTTTAAAATGTATTTGTGCTTTATTAGCCACAAAAATATGTGCAGATACTAGAGACATAGTAGGATGTGTACTTAACAAAACATTTGTTTTTAAGATTTTATTTATTTACAGACAGAGATCACAAGTAGGTAGAAAGGCAGACAGAGAGAGAGAGAGAGGGGAGGAAGCAGGCTCCCTGCCAAGCAGAGGACTTGATCGATGCGGGACTCGATCCCAGGACCCTTAGATCATGACCTGAACCAAGGCAGAGGCTTAACCCCCTGAACCACCCAGGCACATGTTAAAATGTTAACAAAACATTTTAAGGTCTACAGTCAATATTTTCTGAGAGCTATTTATAAATCCATAGATTCCTTGCAATCATCAAGCTACGAGATCCTTTAAGCTACTCTTAAGACCCCCTCCCTTGATAAAGACCAATTATTAGAAAGAGTGCAACTTTTTTGTCTATCCTCTGTTCATCAATCCTATTTCCACCTACCATTCCTCTCTTCCACTCAACTGCACTTTGGTGCGACGATATCAATCAATTTCAAAGCATAGTAAGAGACAATCCTATGCATGTACTCTATATATGTGATACAGACAATACACAGGATGAACAGGAAAAACTACTATAGGATATTTATAGAAAATCTATAGGAGGGATTTCTAGTCTTAGCACCATTAATAAAGAATGACTGACACACTTTTGTTAGCCCCACAGGAAAGTGAATCTTAAAAGTTGGTGCTTCCTAATTATTTCCATATCCCATCTTCAACAATTTTGAGTATCAACATAGTATCACACTCCTACATACTGAATGTTTTCTTCAAATATCAACCCGTTTTACTTAAACAAATTTTTTTTTTTAAGATTTTATTTATTGATTTGACAGAAAGAGATCATAAGTAGGCAGAGAGGCAGGCAGAGAAAGGGGGGGAAACAGGCTCCCTGCCGAGCAGAGAGCCCGATGCGGGGCTCGATCCCAGGACCCTGAGGTCTTGACCTGAGCCGAAGGCAGAGGCTTTAACCCACTGAGCCACCCAGGCGCCCCTTACTTAAACAAATTTTAAAGGGAATCTTTTAATTACTATTATAAATAAAAATCCAGAATCATTTACTATATGTAAGAGAACTCTAAAAATAAAAATGAAAATGGTATTCAATTTTAGTGATATACTGCTCCTTGCTTTTTGTTAAAACTTTTCGTGTAGTTTTAATTACAAATTACTTTAAAGCTGGTATATTACTGAGAACTTAATATAAAGTCACAATCACTTTTATTTCAAATACATTATGGGATACAGCTGAAATCCCTTTTCCACTAACTTCCCTCATGCTCTGTCCTTCCCTTCTCAGAAATAACCACTGTTCTATAATTGGTGTGTATCCTTCGCATTTGTGTTCTGGAATACTTTTGTTATACACAGTAAAATAGTATAGTTTTGTTTTTAAGAATCTGCATCAGTAATGTCATTGCTATACTGTTTGTTTTGTGCTCAACTTTGTTCTCACAATGTACCCATTCATATTCATGAACACTGACTTTGTTCATTTTAACTGCCCAAGAGCTACTATTCCATGTATTTGTTTCTACTATCCATTCCCCTCTTTGTTATTTGGATTGTTTTTTATTTTTTATATAAGCAATGCTGCAGTGCTTTAGGCATATTTCTTTGGGCTCAGTTTCCTTGTCCTATGTGAGAGGTTCTTAGGTATATTAATTATTTTGGGGTAGAGTGGAGGATTTAGAAACTGACAACCCAAATTTGCATTCAAGCTTTACTGAGAGTAGTAAACACGACAGTACATTTTACATACAAACCTGACTCCTAAACACTATCCTGTTTTCCTAACTTTATATTCCATTTGCCTCCTTTTATTACCCAGTCTTAATTTATGACATCTTGCAACACTATTTCTACTTTTAAAAGTTATTTTAAGTTCTTTGTGGAACAAGGAAGGGTATAAATAATGTGCTTCTCATGAAAATATCAACCAAAATCTCAGATCCAGTTCTACATCTGGGAATTACATACACAATAGGACTTGAAATCAATCAATCATGGTGTCTCAGTGAGCCTCAAGGACCTCATAAAATGGAGGAGAGGGTGTATAATATTTTGCTCTCACAACTATCATGGAAATTTTAAGAAAGTGAATTATGGGGAGCCTGGGTGGCTCAGTGGGTTAAAGCCTCTGACCCACATGCTCAGGTCATGATCTCAAGGTCCTGGGATTGAATCCCTCATCTGGCTCTCTGCTCAGCAGGGATCCTGCTTCCTCCTCTTTCTCTCTCTGCTTACTTGTGATCTCTCTCTCTCTCTCTCTCTCTCTCTCTGTCAAATAAATAAATAATCTTTTTTTAAAAAGTGAATTATGAAAAAAAGTGAATTTTGAATACTATATGATCTTTGGGTGGTATTATACTTAAAAGATATCAGCAGAACAATAATTTATTGAGAAGTCAGCTAATACTTAACAGACTTCTTAGAAAACACATAAGCATAATCACCTATCTTTTCAGTTCCTAAAAGAGATAAATATAAGAATCAGTCATCAGTCATACCTGTAGTATGTGATATGCAGTCTAAGTCTCATAGTTAAGGGTGAGATAGTTACTAAACACTCTTGCTGAATGAAAGATTTTAAAGAAAAATCTTATCTAAGTCAGCTGTTAACACCAGTACAGAGAAGACTAGAGTATAATTTTTTTAACAGCTACAATTTCTTATGTGAATATTAAAATACTGTTGTCTTCCTTCAGACAAATTCAATCTAAACTTACAAATTTGGGGGGAAGTAAAAAGGCTCTTGCTTTCACTTGTGAGCAAAAGGAAGATAACTACTGAGCTAATATGACATAGAACTACCTGGGAAGAAGTGAGACTGGGATTGTCTATCAGGCCAGCCTATACATTTGCAGCACTGGAGTGAGTTCTGAACTGCGCTATCATAGGACCAAATGAAATCTCTTCAAATAAAAGAAGGCAGTGAAGACTTCAAGTAAAAGGCTGGAGGGAGGAATAGAATGGGAGAGAATGCTAACATTCATTTCGTATTTACTCTCCTGTGCAGTTTTAAGTACGCTCTCCTTCAAACAGCAAAAGTCCTGTAAGGTAGGTCTTATGATCTCTTTTTTAAAGATAAGAAAGAAAACTTAAGCTTCTAAAAAAGTTAAATTGTTCAATAAAGTCTCACTCAAACCTAAAAAGTACAAAGAGCTAGAGCACATGCCAAGTCTATACAATTCCAAACTCTTTCCATACTACTTACTGTTTCTAATATCACATAAAAACAGCAGCAAACACCAATCAAGTTCTTACTCTATAGACTACAGCATCCCACAGTATTGCATTACAAAGTCCTGTGAGATAGATGCCTTGCTACTTCCATTTTGCAAATGAGGAATCTGAAGGCCAAAAAGTAAAGTACTTTGCCACCAGTCACACAGCAAATAAATGGTGAAGCCAAGCCACGAAGTCTGATTCAACTATTACACTATAAGCAAAAGAGAGAAAGTGAGAAGGCTGGCCTTGAGAAGATAACATCCAACAGAGATATAACAACTGTTTTCCAGGTTACACCCCACCTAAGACATTACTATAAAGAATTCTGGTCAGCAATGAGGGACAGACATATATGGGTTCAAAACTTAAATAAACTACTTCTTAGCTGTGTGAAGTTGGTCAATTCAAGTAAGCTTTCTCTGAGCCATTTTTGCATTTGAAAAATGGAGATAAAAACAAAACCTCAACAACTGATGACTGAGATAATACATGAATGTCTTACCTACTTTGAGCTAAGCATGAAAGAGGGAACTAAACTTATCTTATTTTAGTCTTACAATAATCTTTCAAGATATATTATCATCACTTTTAATGTTTCAGGATAGCTTCTCAAGGTTATATGGTTTACTCAAAGTCACAACTAGTAAGTGATAGAACAAAAATTTAAATTATGCCCTTCAAAATTCAAAGATAATGCATCCTACTCTTACACCAATGGTATTACCAAATGTAATGAAGAGTTCTCAAAACTTGTACTTACTTTCTTAGAAGTTAATCTGAACTACAATGAGATTATCAATTCACCTGACCTTTTAGCAATCTAACAGCAATTCTAGACAAGCAACATTCCTCCAGATTCTCTAAGCCATCCACAAATACCACTGATACAAAACTCATCCTCCATAACAACCAGGGAAAATCCACTGTCATTCTTTCCCTTGCTTATTCCCATGTGCAACAAAGATGTACATTAAAAACAGCAGTGTCAAAATTTTGGTGAGACCAGAAACCACAAAGTCACAGAGGGCAGTGAGAGGGTAGGTGCTTTTACTGCCATTAGTAGTAACCACAAGACTGAGGATAAGTCATTTAAGTTTGTGCACTTCCATTTCCTTATCACTTTTTTTTTTGAAGATTTTATTTATTTGAAAGAGAGGGAGAGTGTGAGAGCACACGAGTGGGAGTAGGGGCAGAGGGAGAAGCAGGCTCCCCACTGAGCAGGGAGCGCGATGCGATGCGGGGCTCGATCCCAGGACCCTGGGATCATGACCTGAGCCAAAGGCAGACACTTAACCAACTGAGCTATCCAGGTGCCCCATGGTATTTATTTTAGACATAATGCTACTGCACACTTAATAGACAATAGTATCATGTAAACACAACTTTTATAAGGACTGGGAAAACCAAAATAATCACCTGATCCACTTTATTGGGATAGTAACTTCACTGCAGTGGTCTGGAACCAAACCGCAGTGTCTCTGTACACCTGTCTGTACTTTGTGTTAATATAACTAAAAAGGAACCTCAAGTTCAGACAGTTTCCTTTAACTCTGTATTTTAAATGCCCTTTATTCAAGTGGATTTCATTATTTATTGTAGGAAAGTTGCATAAATCTGCTACAAGGCAACTGACTGCCCATACACCGCAGATCAGGATCAATGACAGACTAGAGTCACTCACATGAACTGGATGGGATATAAATGGAAAAATAATATATACTTTTATCCATTTAAATGAATAAATACCAACATCTAATAATTACACTTCTCTCAGAATAGATTAAAAGACATTTAATACTGTTTCTACAGGAAAATGTTACAGATAAAAGTAACTTCTCTCTACCCACCCATCCAAACTAAAGAGCTCTAATTTTGAAAAACAGTTTAACACTGTGAGGAATTTATTTTAAATAATTGAAGGAAAGATAAATTACCACAATAATTAGTCAATAATTATGCTGAAAAAGAGATACATTTCATTGTAATTAAATCCAAAAAAACTAAACTTATATTCAATTTTTCCACTAATTTATCATTATGCTTGGCATTAATGATACCATTTGCTATTGCGAGCATTCCATTGCTCTAAAAGGCTAGTATCATTTTCCTAAAACTAAATAGACTATTAGCAAGACTATTTCAAAGCCATACCAACAGACCTCAAAAAGTTGTTTTTTTTTTAATTTCCTAACAAGAAAGGCCAAGGAGAAGGTAATTAGGAGTGAGAAAATAAAAGAAACAACATCCAAACTAAGAACAGAAAAACATAAATAGAAAAGCTTCCCAGATGTTTGTTTTCAGTTGTTGAGTCTAACAAAATCATTTTTATGGTAAAAATGTCAAAAAGATCTTAGAAAGTGAATGAACAAAGGCATTACACCTAGTTTTCTTTTTACGTATTTTTTTAATGCAACCAATGGTACAAAATCATTACCAATCTATAATATACTTACCATTAAAATGCACGTGAGTGCTCAAAGAACACAAATGGCAGAGGAAGTCAACAAGCTGAAATTCTTATTCCTAGAAACACTTAAAAACCCAACTGAAACACTGTAAGCAAAGGCAGTGTAGGTTCTATTACTATTAAATCCATGGTCCGATTTTTCGACTCTCAACAGCATTGTGGCTAATCATGGCTCATAGATATTTCCAAACTAAGATTCAAGGCTACCTCCATTATTTAAAGTAAGAAATATCAGCTTTTAACTATAAATAAGAACAAAAGCAATCACATTAATGGAACATAATTCATTTTATCTTACCACCTGCATTTATAAATAATCTTTTTAAAAAACACAAAATATCAGGGTCTTTTCATACCAGCTCCAATATAACTGCAATATTTGTTGTTTCCATGCATTATTTACCACACTTCATGATTTAGTGTGATGACAGTCAGAAGTATATTCAAAATAAAATTTGAATTTATTGAGTAACAAAAACCTTTTCACAAATATATTCACCTAAATTCAGTTAGATAAGTCTATTCTCACAATGCTTAACAAAATGTGCACTCTGTCAATAAGTTTACGAACAGAACTGCATGCTACATAAAGTATCAACTTCCCTCAATGGTTTTTAGAGTTCACTTTCCTTCTATCATTTTGACTAATTCAGGCTCTCTTTCAACTACAAAATCCTCCTGGTCTCCTCTAATAATACATCCTCCACACTGCTACCAGATCACCTACACCTCTATCATGTCACTTCCTTCCTCAAGAAAATCTAATAATGGTTCCCCTTAGTTTTGAACATAGTGTTCAATCAACTTAAATAGTTTAACAAGTAAGGTCCTTCCTGATTAACCTCTGTCTACCTGTCTACCTTTTCAGACTCTCCTCTAGCCATTTTTCACCCAACTTTTGCCCCAACATCTTAAAATTGAGTGCAACTCACAAAATGCTGCATGTTGTTCCATGTGATCTTGATCCTTAACATTCCATTTCATATCTCCCTCCTCTTGCCTCTCCTACCTACAGGTGTTGAGTCAACTCCTAACAGTCCTTCAAATTCAGCTAATTTTCACCCATTCTGAGTAACTTTCACTGGATCCTGCAGTCTGACTGAAATTACTTTTCCACCACTACCTAGCACCATGTTTATGTGTCACAGTATTCAACATACAGTATTACATTCAAAGACTTATTTGTATGTTCCAAATAGTTCCTTCAAAATAAATTTATTTCACTTGCAAACTATGCTTTAACTCTGTAGTCCCAGCACTAACACAGAGCTTAATACCTAATACATATTTAGTGTTTAATAAATGCCGACAGAATGAACAAACGAAGAATGATACTAAACTTTTAAATTCCACATTTTAAGATAATGCTCTCTATAAAATTGTTGTAAAAAAAGGCTCTGACTTCTGGTTTCCAGGCTGACATGTAAATAAGTTGGAAGGCATCACTCCCTTCCTCAAGATAAGAAAAAAGCTAAACAAACTGAAAATCAACCACTCTTCTTAAATCCATCAGAGAATTGAGGTCACAGGGCAAACCAGTGTGGTAAACACCCGAGACAGACAGACAAATGAATACAAAGAGTTACAGCTTCCCAGAAGCAGAACCTGTAACTGGAACCAGGTAGTAACACTTAAAGGGTAAGTATTCATTAATTGCTAAAGATTAAGCATGGACTAGCAAGAAAGACAGAAACTCAAAGTAGTCCAGCCTTGGGGCGGGGCGGGGCAGGGCGGGGCAGGGCGGGGCGGGGGTAGGGGGGTAGGTATGGAGAGGGGATTGGCTAGACTGCTGTGTTTTACCTTCCACAAACCCACCATGTTCTCATGGTGAATACCAGGAAAAATCCCCTCCAGGAGGGGAAAGAAGAAAGTAATCGTTTTTGAAAAAGTTCCAGGGTATGCTGTTCTACTGAACAAAAGCCATTAGAGGGAACTATTTACCAAAATCTAACCAACTTGCATTACACCAAAAACTGACAGTCTCTAGAGAAAGGAAAACACTCAACATCAGCATCCACTAGAGTTTTTGGAGTGGGAGAAGGGAAATATCCAACTCCAGCCTCATCTAGCCTTACATATGGGGATGAAAATACTCAACCCCTGCTCCTCTAGCCTTCTGATTTAACCCAGTGTGATGTGAGGAGAGAGGGGATGAGAACAAGAGAAGCACTTACGAAAGTCACAAGCTCACTAAAAGACTACAAACTAAGCACAGGATTATACTACACTTCCCCTCTGCCACCCCTTCTACCACATCAATCAGCTTCTTCCACAGTAAGAGTAGAGCTGAAAGACCCAAGTCTCAGATTCTACTTAAGAAGGAGTCTTGAGGGAATCCCAACAACCATAGGAGAAAGAAAAACAGGGACACTTGAGAAAACTTTTGCTTTGATACTATGGCCACAGCAACAGCAAACACAGCCTAACTCCTAGCCAGATAAACACAGAAACTTCACACTGAAGGCCTACCTACCCATTTCTTTTATCAGATATATCACATCTGACTTTCAACAAGAAAATTACAAGACATTCTAATTAGGCAACACACCAATCTCAAGTGTTAAAGCAAGAATCAAACCTAGACTCAGATATGGTGGAAATTTAAAAATCATAATGAAATTTACATTAACAACGACTAGTATGCTAAAGGCTAAAATGGAACAAGTGGACATCTAGTGAGAACATGGGTAATGTAAGCAAAGAGAAAAAAAAACCACTAAATAAATAAATAAATAATTTTAAAAGAAAGGTTAAAAACGTAAAATCAAACAACTGTAAAAATAAAATGAATGGGCTCACCAGTAGATTAAACATGGTAGAGGAAACAATCACAAAGCTTGAAGATATGTCAATAAACTTAAAAAATTTAAAGGTGAAAAGATAAAAGAATAAAAAAGACAGAAAAGAATATTCAAGAACTGTGGGAAAATTGCCCCAAAAGTAACATACATGTAATGGTACTACCAAAAGGACAGGAAAAGTAAAGAAACAGTTGAAGTAAAAATGGCTGGGAGTTTTCCAAAATTAAGGAGGACAAACACCAAAACACAAATCATCAAAGTTCAGAGAACACCAAGCAGGATAAATACTGAAATACTGACACCGAGGCATATCATATTCACACTGTAGAAAATCAAATAGAAACTCTTGAAAGGAGCCAGAAAAATAAACACACACACGCACAAAAACACAAGAATCTTACCTATAGGTCAAAGTACGAATCACACTAGACTTCTCTTCAGAAACTAAGCAAGCAAAAAGAGATGAATGAAATATTTAAAGTGTTGAAAAAAAAAAAACCTTAAGAATTCTGTGTCCAGCAAAATTCTTTTTCCAAAGTGGCAAACTAAACACACACTCTCTCTCTCTCTCTTTCTCTCTCTCTCTCACACACACACACACACACACACACTCTTAAGGCAATTCATTACCAGGAAATCTGCCTTGAAAAAAGTGTTAAAAGAAATTCTTCAAAAAAAAAGAAAATGGTATGTCAGAAACACAGATCTATATAAGGAAACAGTATCAAGCAAGGCATAAATAATTATTAATTATTTATTGATCTAACAAGTAACAGCTTGGTCAAAATAATACCAACAATATACTCAATGATTATAGCTTATAGATAAGTGAAATGAATGACAGCAAAGCTTTATAAAGGAGGGAATAATCTTTCATAAGGTACTTGTACTACGTGTAAAGCCACATATTGTTATTTCAAACTGGAGTTGGATTAGTTTCAGGTGTGTATTAGAGCAACCACTAAAAAAAGTTTTTTCAAAAAGGAAAGAAAAGTTTAATTGATATGTTAAAGGAGAAAAGAAAATGTAATCATATAAAATGCTCAATTAACACTAGGAAAAAAATTTTAAAGTGGGAAAACCTTCCTACTTTTAAAGTTAAAGAAACAAAAACAAGGGCAATATTAGACAACAGCTACAAAAAGGGCAGATTTTAATCGAACTATGTCAAGGGGTGCCTGGGTGGCTCGGGGAGGGGGGGGGTTAAATCCAACTATGTCAATAAACACAAGGGTCAAAGACAATATTTCAGACTAAATGAAAAGGAAAATAAAACCCACCAAAATTTGTGTATGCAGAAAAAGAAGTGTTTAGAGGGACTGATCACATTGTGTGCATATATCAGAAATGAAGAAAGATCTAAAATCAATAATCTATGCTTCCACCTTAGCAAAATAGATAAAGGACAACAAACTCAAAATTGCAAGAAGAAATAATAAAATTTCAAACAAAAATTAAAGCAATTGAAAATGGGAAATCAATAAAACTGATAAAACCAGAAGCTTTTTTTTTTTAAAAATAAATAAATAGAATTTATAAACCTCTAGCCAGATTAAGAACAAAAGAAGATACAAATTACATGGGAAATGAAAGAAGGAACATCACTACTTATCCCATAGACATTTAAAAGATAACAAAGGAACACTAAAAACAACTCCATGCCCCAAATTTGAAAACGCAGACAAAACAGACCAATTCCTTGAAAGACACAGCTACCAAAACTTAAAGAGAAGCAGATAACCTGATTAAGTATGTATATATTTTCAGAATTAAATAAGTAATAACCTTCCAAAACAGAAAGCGCGAGGCCACGACAGCTTCACTGGCAAACAATTCTCTACAATTCTCTATAGTGTCATCCAGAGAGAACACTTCCTAATTCATTCCCTGCTAGCATCACCCTTATACCAAAAGCAGACAATGACATTACAAGTAAGGAAAAATACAAAATAGTGTCCTCCATGAACAGGGATGCAAAAGAAAAATCCTCCAAAAAATATTAGCAAGTCCAATCCAATAATGTATAAAAAAGAATTATATGCTATGATGAAATAGGATTTTTTCTAGGCATGAAAGGCTCATTCAACATTTGAAAATCAACGGATATAATCCATCACATCAACAGGATAACAAAGAAAGAGCATATGTTCCTTTCAATAGATAAGGAAAAAGCATCTGACAAAATTCAACACCGTTCACAATAAGGAACATTGGCAAAAAACCTACAGCTAATGTCATACCTAATGGTGACAAACTAGATGCTTTCCTAGTAAGATCTGTAACAAGGCAAATATATCTCTTTCACCATTCTTATTCAACATCATACTGGAAGTTCCGGCTGATACAATAAGCCAAGGAAAGAAAATAAAGGGAATGAAGATTGGAAAGAAAGAAATAAAACTGTCTCCTCACACATTACATGAACATCTATGAAGAAAATCATAAAAAACCAACAAAACACTCCCAGAAATAATAGGTAATTAATAGCAAGGCTTTAGAATACAAGATCAATATATGAAAACCATTACTTTCCTAAATACAAGCAATCAATAACTGAAATTTGAAACTAAAAAAAAAAAATTATATTGGCATAAAACATGAACATTTAGGTATTAATCTAACAAAAATATATAGAAGATTCAAGGAGATAAACTAGAAATCTGATGAGCAATCAAATTAGACCTATATCTAGATAAATGCTTTCAGTGACCAAAAGAAAATATCATTAAGATGTCAGTTTTCTGCAACTGGATCTACAGATTCAATGCAATCCCTATGAAAATCCCAACAAGTTACTTTATGGAGAACCAGTATTCTATCACTGTAACATAATAAAGCTATATTATTCAAGCCAGTGAGGTTTTGGCAAAAGAGCAGACATCTAAGTCAATGGAACAGAACAGAGAGTCCAGAAAAAGATCCACATAAATATAATCAACTGATCTTTATCAAAAGCTTGAAAAACTGCTGGAAGAACTGCCCAGTTAATGTAAGAGAAATTAACAACTCAAGTGTCCATCAACAAATATCTGTATAAACAAAATGTGGCATATACAAAGAACTCTTAAAGAACTGAAGACAAAATAATTAATTAAAAATAGAAAAAGTACTTAACAGATACCTCCCAAAGAAGATATATACATGCAAATAAACATATGAAAAGACACTTAATATCATTTGCCATTGAGGAACTGCAAAATTAAACAACGAGGAGGTACCATTGTATATCTATTAGAATGGTTAAACTCAAAACAGAACAGCCAATGCTAACAACAATATAGAACAGGAGCTCTCACTCATTACAGGTAGGACTGCAAAATGACATGGTCACTTTGGACAATTTGACAATTCCTTATGAAGTTAAACCTTTGGTTTGGATAAGTCTAACCAAACAATCTAGCAATCACGTTCCTGAGTATTTACCCAAATGAGCTGAAAACTTATTATCTACACACAAACCTGTACTCTTTATTCATAACTGACAGAAACTAGAAGCAAACAAGATGTCCTTCTCTAGTTGAATGGATAAACTGTGGTACATTCATACATTGAAGTATTATTCAGCAGTAAAGAGAAACCAGCGATAAAACCACAAAAAAGACATGGCATCTCAAATGAATATTGCTAAGTGAAACAATCCTGTCTGAAAAGACTGTATTCTCTATGATTCCAACTATATAATATTTTGAAAAAGACTACACTATAGAGACAGTAAAAACGCCAGTATCTAAAATGGGTAAGATGCTAAATTTTATGTGTATTTAATCAAAATTTTACAGAGTTTTTTTAGGGAAAACTATTCTGTTGGATACATAATATATATAATGTAATATACACAAAATTATGCATTTAATAAAACCTATAGAACTACACAACATAAAGAATAACCCCTAACATAAACTATTGAATTACTAAAAATTTATCAGTATCAGTTCATTAACTGTAACAAACACAGGATACCAATGTAAGATGTTGATAATAGGGGAAACGGGGAAGGAAAGGGGATATATGGAAACTCTGTGCTTACTACTCAATTTTTCTGTGAAATTGAAACTGCTCTTTAAAAAGCTATTAATTTTTGGGGGGCGCCTGGGTGGCTCAGTTGGTTGGGCCACTGCCTTCAGCTCAGGTCATGATCCTGGAGTCCCAGGATCGAGACCCGCGTCGGCCTCCCTGCTCAGCAGGGAGTCTGCTTCTCTCTCTGACCTCTCTCCTCTCACGCTCTCTCTCTCTCTCTCTCTCTCAAATAAATAAATCAAATCTTTAAAAAATTAAAAAATTTAAAAAAATAAAAAATAAATAAAAAGCTATTAATTTTTTAAAAATAGTTTTTTGACACTTTTCAGTATTAGATTTGATAAAGATTCCATGCAATAAATGACTACACAGAAATGCTGCCACATGTATCAGCAACACTGAATAATCCATAAGTTATTTCAGAAACATGCAATCTTTAGGATACTTAATTTGAAAAAAAAATGGATAGCTAAAAAACAAACAAGAGTCCTAGAGATTTAAAGTAGTGCAAAGAAATAGCAAAATATAATAAGTAATTATTCATTTAACCACTAATCTTTAGGCCAGGTTTTATTCTTCAAAGGTTAATTTTCCTAATAAATGCATGTTATGATTTTAAATGCCAAAACTATTTTTATTAACTTTAGATGAAAATCTTCCCTATATAAATTTTAAATATTTATCTTTTTAAATAAAGTATATGTAATAAAATGTTCCTCCTATTAGTTTATTAAATTGATGTAAAACAGTATTACCTTTTATTTTTTTTTTAAAGATTTTATTTATTTGACAGAGATCACAAGTACGCAAAGAGGCAGGCGGAGACAGAGTGAGGGGGAAGCAGGCTCCCTGCTGAGCAGAGAGTCTGATGCAGGGCTGGATCCCAGGACCCTGAGATCATGACCTGAGCTGAAGGCAGAGGCTTTAACCCAGTGAGCCACCCAGGTACCCCCAGTATTACCTTTTAAAATCCATTAAGGTAAACTTCATTAAAAAATAATGATAATAAATAAATAAAATCTATTAAGGTAGATAGGACAGTATGAACTCACATTAATGACCCTGGATGATGCTTTACATTTTTATGTTCCATTGCCAGAATAGGCTATTCTTATTTCTTATAATGATTTGTGTGTCTTTTTTTTTTTTTTAAAGATTTTATTTATTTATTTGATAGACAGAGATCACACAAGCAGGCAGAGAGGCAGGCAGAGAGGGGAGGGGAGAAGCAGGCTCCCCGATGAGCAGAGAGCCCGATGCGGGACTCGATCCCAGGACGCCGGGATCATGACCCGAGCCGAAGGCAGCAGCCCAAACCACTGAGCCACCCAGGCGTCCCTTGTGTGTCTTTTTTATAATTAAGTATTGGGGAAAGGGGAAAAGTGTAAAAGTAAAAGCAGTCATGTTAAAACTTTATCAAAAATGAGGGCAAAGAGGCAGAGTCCCTGTTTATTAACTAGGATAGCATAGATTCAGAGCTTCTTTTAAGGAAGAAAGATGGGTGGAAGGTTGCTCCTTTGTGATGAAATTATATGAGATCTATGTAATAATAATTTTTCAACTAATACCTAGCTATATGTGTAATAACTGGAATTGCTTAAAATGCTAATGGATAAAATAAGGTATTCAATAATTGAATTGTAAACTTTTGCTTAAAGCTATCTCATTTCTATACAGCTCATTATTTAAAACTTAAAATATTAATACACTACAGGTCTCAAATTCAGATCAGAACACGGATTCATTTGCTCCTTACCAGTTTTTTAAGAGGGTACTTTTCCTGTTCAGTTGTCGTAATCAGCAGCAATGGCCAATAAATAATACTCAGTCTACCTAATGTACATGAATCTTCAAAAAACTAATTTACTTTGGATATTATGTCCAATGATGGGTGCACTGAATGTTCTGGATATTAATACCAAAAATAATTAAATCCTTTTTCTACTCAGATTTAAATTCAAATATAAATGGAAAACAGGGAAAATAGCACATCACAATCACTAATAAAATTACTTCACATTTTTCTTATTAATAATAAACTGGATAAATTAAAAATTAAAAATTAAGATTTATGATAATCTGGAAATAGTCTACAATCAACATTTATTTGGATTCCAACCTCATCCCTAAAAAGACCTCAGGGTGCCTTATAAAACTATTTATAATATATAACGATTACATGACCAAGATGAAAATGAACTGCTCAATTCAACACAGTTCCCAAGACCCGTACATGTGGTCTTTAACATAATAAACTAAAAAACAGTACACAAAAACAAATTTTTATAAATACTTTAAGAAGGAATCCCATTATAATATGTAAATTAAAAGTCTGATCATTATTTCAAACTCTTCTTGCCTGTTTCGCAAGAGGCTCTCAACTGGCCACAGATGCCTGTCTAAGAAGCACAGGTGGCAGGAGTGAGCAAATCTGGCAGGCCAGTGCCTGCTTACGTATACAAAGCTGTACTAGAGCACAGCCATGCCCATTCATTCACTTACTAATTTACTTATCTACTTTCACACTACAATGCAGAGTTGAGTAGTAGACAGAAACCCTATGGCCTTCAAAGCCAAAAATATATTCTATCTGGCCCTCTACAGAAAAAACATACAGACGCCTGACAGGGTATTAATTAGTATGACACAGATTCAGGATAAGTAATTTGCATATACAGATAACAGGCTTCTGCTCATTAAAATACTTCTTAACAGAGTATAATTTAATAGCATAAACAAGTTAATAAGTCAGTACTTTCAAAATACCATTTCCAATTTCTGTTTTCCATGCATAAACTTGTGAAAATTAGTTGTTTTACTGTGAATAACATTTAAATGTAAAAAATAAAACTATAAACTAAAATCTTAAAATTGCTATGTACAGGCTATTCATACTGACTCATTTTTTAAAACTGACTATACAAATAAATAAAATTTCCCTAGCTATTTGATTTCAACTTGAAATCAAGTTCTTATACAACTTTTCCAAAAAATGCTTCACCTTTCAGAACTCACTATTTAAGGTGAAAGACTGTAAAACGAATGCCAGTGTACCCTTTGCCTGGATTCACCAATTGTTAACATTTTGCCACATTTGTTCTGTGTATTTATTCATGTTCCACTTTATGAAAATAACTCATTATGCACCTCTATTAAGAATAAGGGTATTTTCCTATATACATGCAATAGCATTATCACACTTAATAAATATTCCATAGTATCATCAATATACAGGCCATACTGCAGTTTCCACAAATATCCTACAAATGATTTATAAAGCTCTTTTTTAAAACCTAGCATTCAATCAGGATCCACATACATAACCAATTGCTGAGAGGAAAGGGCCAAAGTTGTCCTTAAACAATCTTTTTGTGTATACTATGTTCTCTCTTCGTTCTATAAACTTGTTCTCTGGAAAAGCTGTAGGAACACAATTTCCCCAGTGCTTTCCTGGCAGAACCATTCAGCAGTAAAAGGGTATCGAGATAATAGTGGGGAGGAAATTAAATTTCCAATTATCTTGGTAGATTCTATTTTCCCTATGAAAATATCTAGAATGAAACAGTAATCTTACCTTATAGTTGGTTACAATTTTTAAATATACCTAACCAACATTCAGTGATCATCAAGTCAAAAAGTCTCATGACGAATTACCTGCTAGGTCTTGAGAATTTTTAATATTGTCTCTAATAGTAAGAATTATGAATAATTATCCAAATTGCCATTTTATAAAAAGAAACAACATTTTATAACAGTGTAAAAGAGTGCTTTAACTGGTCACTTTGTTGCCAGTTCCAGAAGACTAAAACATACTCTTTTGTAAACGTATCATCAATTTTAT
Organism: Taxidea taxus jeffersonii; assembly: GCA_003697995.1. Lineage (NCBI taxonomy): Eukaryota > Metazoa > Chordata > Mammalia > Carnivora > Mustelidae > Taxidea > Taxidea taxus. The sequence goes on along the minus strand of ML103629.1, from coordinate 107,133 downwards.
ATAGTTTACTAAAATGAATAAAGTTTTAATCATTCCATAAAGACTAGATAGCTTACATATTATGCCTATACATTTAGAAGCTGACTTTTAGCAATTTGTTTCAATGCTTTCAAGCTTTTACTTAAGTGTAAAACATTTTGAACAATGACTTATTATATCAATATTATAAAAATATGTACTTCTGAACAAGAACCACAAATTTTTTCTTAATACTAATGTAATTAAGGTATATGAATAATTGAACCTTTTTTCATAATTTATTTATTCTTAAAGTTCAAACTAGAGCAATTTTCGATTACCAAACTTTCTGAGAAATTGAGATTTCCAATGGCAATACTGTCAAATTTATAAAAACAAAAAAAATCAGTATTCTAAGTGATCCATTTTCAATATATTTTCTACACTGTTAATTATGGCTGAACGCAGAGTATTTTCCAGTGTAATTTACACACAAGGCTTAACAAAGATCTAAATCTACAATCGCCTTTACTGAAACCAATGAAAAATCTATACACAGTAATGAAATTGGCATGCAAATAAAAGAACTGTCAAGACAAGTATCCCTAAAAATAAGCCTACAATAACTATTTTAAAGACTGTGTGTGGTCTCACCCATATATTTTGGCAAGATGCACTTTCTCCAACCACAGCTAGATTCATCCAAAAGCAGTGGCACTGGAGAGCCTCTGTCTCACCTGTCAAAGTTGAAGAACGTTGTTCCAAAGACCACCATGAGTCCATGGAGAAAAGCCACAGTACTACAGCTGTTATTGATAAGCAGTCTCTAAAGGAGGAAATACTTCAAACAATTAAGCAAATCATCCTTAATAGAGATGCAGACAAACAATTTATTAATGTTCAAATGATGAGATGACAAATACCATGCCTGGTATGAAACAGAAACAATTTCATACACTGGAATACTAAGAGGGGATCTTTCATAAGTAACATTAACTTGATACCCTGTTATCTCTCTGATAAAATTCCTATACATTATCAATTCAAAACCCTATTATGTTCCCTTATTTAAATCTTACAAAACCTTCCTTATAAAACCTCCAAATTCACCTACATTTCTAAGGTCCTAAATCCATCAAAATTGCTAAAGTCTGGCAGCTAAGAGCAGAGATGATTAAGATTTATAAACAGAAACCCTAAGTATATTGAAACCTGACTTTTTAAGAAGATATCCTAATATCTTTATCAACCACATTATAAAAGCAGTTTACATTTTTGCTTTGAACTAACTTCTCTATGGTAAAGCATATGGATTGATCAGGTAAGCTATAGGTAGGTTAATAAAAAGAAACAGCAAGAAAAACAATTACTTTGAAAAGAAATATGTCTCAGCAGACAAGTGAAGTCCCAACCTAAGCCCCAATTCAAACCTGGCAATAAAAAACAACTTAAAACAAAATGTAAAGAAATACATTTGGTTAGGTAAAAAGTTTAAGTAACCATGACAAATATATCTTAAAATTAACTTATTTTTCCTACTAGATCATAATGTCCTTTTAACCCTTTTTAATACTGCAACAACTTGATTGAAAAAGAAAGCAGGTGTCATTTTGTGCCTTTTTCAGGAAAGTTAATACCCAAAAGGTTCCCATTATAAGACGGTTTCACCTCCAACCAAGTCTCACTGCACAAAGGCCAAGTTACCACAGGGCTCCAATGTATTATATGATGTCCCACAGTTTCATTTACTATATTCTCCAAGTACAAAGGTTCCAAAGAGATTAGTTTCACTTTTCCCTAGATATATTTAGTCCATTAACTAGTACAGTTGGGATATTATTTTTCTTTGGTTTTGTCAGTAGCATGTTTGATATAAATTTTATTAAGTGGTAGTGTATGTAACATTGCATTGTGGGTAGTAGTTTCCTGCTTTAGCCTAGCCACATCCTCAGCTGTCATATGAGCATATTTCCCATATTTTCTACAAGTTCTCGCCTTTTTTTCCTTCTTAGAAAAATGACAGCATTAGAAGATGAATTGTTCTAATTATAAGAAATATGAATTATTTATGCAACTATATTAATGTAGTATGGACCACTCTATACTTCAAAGAACAAAGGGGGGATAAGGAATATTCATAATTAAAGTGCTAAACTCATGTGAAACAATGAGTCACAAGTAAATTAACACAGAGGAAGGAATTAAAAACTATTAAAAGAGGGGCACCTGGGTGGTTCTGTGGGTTGAGGCCTCTGCCGTCAGCTCAGGTCATGATCTCGGGGTCCTGGGATTGAGTCCCGCATCGGGCTCTCTGCTCAGCAGGGAGCCTACTTCCCCCTTTCTTTGCCTGCCTCTGCCTATTTGTGATCTGTCTGTCAAATAAATAGATAAAATCTTAAAAAAAAAACTATTAAAAGAAATCTCTAATCAGATGCCAATACCATCCAACAAATGAGCTGTACTATATCGGTATAGAACAATGATTTGCCTTGAATGTGAGAGGCTTCAAAGCCACCAGGTCTTCATTAGTTTAGATTAATGTCAGTATCCCCTACTAGAACCTTAAGAATCTACTTTGAGACTTTGTAGAACTATCAAAACAGAGAAAGAGAAAGCAAAAAAAAAAAAAAAAAGCCTGGAGGAGAAAGGGAAGAAAGAAGGGGGGAAGAAGAGAGAAATGAGGGGGAGAGAGAAAGCTTAGTATTTTCTGTTTTGGTATCCAATTTCCACATAATTTCACTTTAGACAGATAGTTGCTAATACTAACCCAATGAAGTTGTTCAAACAATTATGGACATGGTATTGCTTTGGGTTTTTACATAATTTAATTAAAACAAACTGAGGAGGGGGGAAAAAACAACAACAGAAAAAACACTCTCATTACAAAAAGTACCACAAAATAACACCCTGTACAAACACACAAAACCATACACATGCATGAAGTTGTATACACGAACATATACCTCCATTAAAATGAGGAAGAGAAATTAATCTCTCATAATCATAATTTAAAGCATTAGTAAAATTATACATACTCTACTAATATAAAAATTTTCAAACTATCAACATAAGGCCCAATAAATGTTACGTAAAGTTAAACAGCTATACATCAGATCTAAAAAAAACTGTCAGGAAAAAATGATCACAAACCAAGTTGAAACAAGAGATTAAGAAAGTTCCTTACTAAAACCACACAATCAGTGAGAACATTTTAAGCCAAATCAGGATTTCTACAATTTACAAAATTCCTACACCAAACCATTTGTTTCTATTGTTTTCAACAAAAAGAAAAATAGAGGAGTAGTAAATAGAAGTTTAAAACAATCCCTCCCCCCTAAAAAACCACACACACACAGAAATGAGCACAAGACTGATATTAATAAAACTGCTCTATTCAAATAGGATAATTAGTTCAGAAAATTTAAAAAAATTCAAAAGTATCAATGAAGATATATGTAGCATTTAAAACACTTTTACAGTATATAATATAAAAAGTTCAACTTATGTTGACAAATTTATTAAATACAAGGTAATAGGGAAGCAAGATAATTGCTTTACTTTCTGAAACTGAGATTTCAAGTTCAAAGCTGTATTTCATTTCCATGGCATTAACGTATGTAATTTATACAGCCGACCTAAACTTGTTACTTATTTCAACACAGCAAATACTAACATATCCCCAAAAAGGATGGAATTTTGAGGATCTACAGTTTCCATTTCTAATTTTAAGCATAGTATAAATCCATAATCAAGAGCTTTACTTGCAGTAACTTATGAGTAAGTCTCTTCATCACATGTAGTATTATTTCTAATGAAATGAACTGTCAGTTATCAAATGTGCACCAGTTACCACTTTGTTTTAAAATGTTTACCACAAAGTAATATTTGCTCTAATGAGAATATATTTTAAATTTAGGGAAAAAAGTGTGTGGATAATAAGTATACCAACTTTAAATCACATGACTTCTCTTTCTCCTGCGAGAATTTGATGGACCTCACAGGGAAAGAAAGGGCATAATCAACAATATCTATTAAACTCTTATGCAATAAGAGTAATCATCCAGACCAAAAAATTATATACAGGACAGTTACCTGCAAAAAGAGAACAAGCAGTTAAAAGACACACAGATGTTACAAATTGTTCAAATACATATAAATCAATTTGGAGGGCCAAAGTACGCTTAATAAAAAAAAAATTAAGGGGCAAATATTTAGCAAAAAGTTGGGGTTATAAGATGTCAAGGAATCCTTCTGCAGAAACTAAAAGTTCATTCTAAAAGAGGAAAAGCATATACTTACCACACACACTCTAACAGCTACCTAAATTTTTTCAATTACCTGATTCTGCTATTATATGTGCATATGGCACTATGTTTGGAAATTCCACAAATTATTTAGACAAATCCCTCCTTTAACATTCTCTGGAAATTAATTCAAAATATAGATCACACTGGTACACCTTATTTATGAAAGAGAATAACTGAGTAGCTTACACATTAAATGAAAGTTTTTACTTTCCAATGTAAAACCTGTTTATACACACCATGAGGCATAATAAATCTGTATTTAAAATAATACACTAAAATGTATTTCTGGTTTTCTATTACTAAGAGTTTATTATGAAAAAGTTCTGGGCATTTGAACAATAAAGGACTGAAGCCATTCTCGTCTTCCCAGTATATTCTGGGCAAAAGAATTTTTTGTAAAGAACTTATGAATGTGTTTGTACATTTATCTTTATCTAATAAAATCCAAAATCAGATAATGAACTCTGCTAGGAAGATCAGAAGCGGGAATATTTTGGCTATAACACCATCCTTAGTGTTCTCCAGCCCCAAACCCGTTATACACCCCAAATAATGTTTTGTAATTCTCTGTCTCCGCCCACCCTCCCAGTCATTTACTTCACGCCACTCCTAGTTACTATCACACTAGGAAGAAGTCTAACATGCAAATTCAGAGTGGCGTGGATAAATGGCAAAAAAAAAAAAGTCTAGAAAATTGGTCTGTTCGGCTTTATAATCTTTGTTGAAAAATACCCCATCACTCTCAACTGATGAAAACAGGAAGCTCTATTCATAAATATGAAATTCTCTGCCTATGATATATAATCATCCTAATAAGAAAATGAGTTCTATACATACATGTCCAAAGGGGCAAAAAAGGAGATAGTTTCACAAAGATGTTTCCAATTTTCTTCTGAATCAGAATTAGCAAATCGAGACGACTAACATACTGTCTGTGTGCATTATTCCTTACTACACACAGCATTTTGTAATTTATTTCAAAGCTTCCATTATAAACAAAAAATACAGCTTCTGTTAACCCACTCCATTCTGAGCTTATAAAGTCAATAGCATTGAACAATCTAAGTTATAACATAAGAATTTTACTTTATAGATGTATAAGATTTGCTATCAAAGGCTCTGTTAAAGTTAATATCCAAATAAAGTATTTAAAGAATTATATAAAATGAATGCATTCCCTTGAAAAATAAAAATTACAAGCATTAAAAAAAAAAACTAAGATTCATCCAATAAATTATGTCACAGTTCTTGCCATTCACTTTTATACTATCCTCAAACTGGTCATGAGATAAACATAAACATAATACAAAAGCTACTAATTACATTTAATCTTCATTGTAGGAGCCAGCATCTAATATTGATCATACATTAACTAGACAGACATGATTTAGTATTTGTAAAGGAATCTCCAGACTAACACTTTCATGACAGCCAATTACAGTCGAGCCCAGCAAGCAGTATGCAACCAGACCTTAAGGAAGGTAAACTTTTTTACAATGAGTTACAGATTCACAAGTTTAAGGAGACAAGAAAAAGAAAAACAGAAGGACTCCAATCACCCAGCAAATATGAAGCAGACCCCAGAATGTGATACAATCCAAAGATGTAAATTATTGTAAATCATCACTGTTGTTCAGAATTTCACACAGCCTCTTGAGCCAATTTTGTTCTTTTCCACAGACACAATAATGAACCAAATAAAAGGAGGAGGAAAAAAAAAAAGGAAAAAATGTGGGGGTCGGGGAATAGAAAGGAAAACCTTAACTGCAGAGTTCTGCTGTACAAATGCATAACCTTACAGGAGTTTGGGTTCCTTCAGCATTTGTATTCTATCCAAATCCTCATGAGTCACAAAAATTAAAAAGCTATATCCTTCTGGATGCCAGGAAGGGCCTTACCACAAGCCTTTTGTCAGAGAGAGAGAGAGAGAGAGACAGTGAAAGAGAGAGAGCAAGAGCAAGGGGGGAAAAGCCACAGTGGTAGGCAGTCCCACTTTACTTTGAGTACTGTGAGGTCACAAACCACATGATTCTGTCTCTCCAGTAATAGTGCTTGCAAAAAAAAGGAGTTTTAAAGCTTTTGCTTTTTTGGATTGTGTGAATGCTTCATTCGCCTCACAAACAACCACAGAACCACAAGTGCGGTGCAAACTTTCTCCAGGAGGACAGCAAGAAGTCTCTGGTTTTTAAATGGTTAATCTCCGCAGGTCCCTACCAGCCACCGAGACCAACAGAGTCAGTGAGTGCTCTCTAACCACAGTCTATGCAGTAATAGTAGGTCCTTCAAATATTTGCTCATTTTCTTTTTGTTTTGTTTCCTTGCTTTTCACATGTTACCAGCTACATAATTTCTTGACAGAAAAAAACAAATATAAAGTCTATGTACTCCAGGCATACTGTAAAACTAAAACAAGGTTTGGGTATGGTTTGTATTTTCAGTTTAAGGCTTCAAGCAGAATTTACAACAGAGTGTACAAGTTCTATCTGAAAAAAAAAGGAGGGACTATGGCATCAAACAGCCTCTTCAGCACAGTGACACCATGTCAGCAAAACTTCTTTTGGGGTAAGTGTTATCATATTTTAAAATCCTGTAAGAGATGAACCTGTTAAACAAAATGGTTATGTTTCTTGGATAAACTGCTAGCTTTTCCGGGTAATGTTGTAGTATACTAAATTATTATCATGATAATGCTATTTTGTTGTACTGAAAACTGAAAAATGAAATTGCTGTACATATTTGCATTTGGCATCTGTAACTTATCTACTTCTCGGAGTAATGACTTGAAATAGAAAAAATGACATTATCTCACAGCAGTCAAAATGTTTTCTAGAGCTGTAGAAATGAGTTGGTTAAAAACAGTAAAAGAAAGTTTTAATATTCTCATTAACCCTCACTGCAATAAAATGATACACTAAATTAATCAGAGTATTATGAAGTATTCACCCTGACAGCTCCCAATATTTGAGCAAACTTCAAAAAGGAAGCAATTTTACAAAATAACAGACCACAGAATTATCTCGACATTATGCTCTACCATTATGCTCTAGTGCAGAAATAAACCTGAAGTACAGTTAACATTTTACCCAGCTCAACTAAAAGAAATCTATTTGTAATTTTAAACTGCATCATAAGATAGGTGCACAAGCTTGTTTCTAAACAACCTTAAATAATTGAAGCATATACTCATATATAAACTTATAAGCATGTGATAGCCATTTTTAAAAGATCTTTATAGTTATCCAGGACATCCAGGATATTAAAAAGTCCACAGAAGTCTTTGAAAACCTACACGCAATTATATTTTTCTATGTGATTTTAATTTTACATGTATACACTATTATCCACATGGAAAACTTGTTATAAACACACGGCAAACACTGAAATGTCTAGGATTCTTTTAATCATATTCTCGGACCTACCAAAATGAATAGCGTTTAGTCTCATGAAAAATAAAACTCCGTAAGGATACCCTGCATGATTTTAAAAAGCCATACCTATTAAATCATGCTGAACTTTGAAAAAAAACAGGCATAATACAGTTCCTTAATATTCAATTTCAAATTAGTGTTGATATACAAAAGTAAACTACTTCAATATTCATCAGCTGACACAGTATTATAGTAAAATATCTGAACACTTACAAGATTTTCTTTATGATGTCCAACATGTTCCAACTACAAGGCAAGTTTATAAAATTTTCCTTTATCCTTTAAAATAAATCCTTTTGCTCTGTATACCTGTATTAACTTTGCTTTATAACTTACAACTAACGATTGGAGTTTCCTTTACTCCTCCTACTTCACACATTTTAACTGGCTACCAGAGGATCAGTCTTACTTTAGGTCAAAGAGAAATAATTAAACCTGAAGGAGAAAAAAGGTTTCTCTTAAAAAGGTGAGGAAATGCAGTTTGTATTTTACCAAAAAAATGTAAAACTGCTGTAGTGACTCCCTCAGTAGTTGGACATGGTCCCACTCAGTTACAACACATAAAATAATCACAGATTATTTTTTTGAAGTGTTATGATAGGTAATAAACATTACTCTAAAAATTTCTGCATTAAGTAAGCAAAACATACAAACAACTTGGCTGCATTACAGCCCCTATTACAATTACAGCTTATATATGGTAACTTTTGCAGTTCCTACGTAAGAGATAAGGGAAAAAATGGTTAAAACTATTGTTATATGAAGGAATAACTTGAAACAGGCATCTCAAGCAGTTAACTTATTCTTTCACAATATTACTGTTTGAAAAGCAATACATTTTTCTAACCAGATGGGGAACAATACAAGTTTCAAAGACTACTTCAGTATTAGAAGCAAAGATAGTAACACTGTCACAAATAATATGTTAAAATGCTCTTTATCCTGTCTTATGAAGGGTCTTATATTTCCTGTGACAACCTTAATAACTATTTCTACAATAAAATTTCTAAAACCTGACCAAGTTTCTAAACAAGGCAGAAGAGTAAGCTAAATAGATAAAGATCATCTATCGCATGTCATATATTTTTAGACATCGTAACTAATTCTTCCTCTTCTAAAGAGTGGGATTTAGTGTCTCCCACCCCCAAATAGTACTTTAGCACCTGGAGGACAATTTAAGATGAACCCACTACACCAAACTCTAATTATAGGTGCGTAGTGAACATTATGTATAGGTTGTCATCACACTGCAAACATTTCCTCAGCCCATAATCTATCTGAAGTCTAAAACCTCACTTCAGGCCTTAAATTCTCATAAATGATTATCAAAACAACCTAATAAAAAATCAAAGGTATGTGCTCTAATATTGTAAAATAAGTTTTTTGAAGTTTAGGCTTTTCCTGGGTGAAGGATAAAATTGGCTCACCTCAGTATGAGCGAAAAGTGTGTGTGTAAGAGAGGGAGAGAGGGAGAGAGAGAAAGAGACAGAGACAGGAAGATTTTCAGTGTCTGTTCTCTCAGCACACCATTTGCCTTGAATTGAACAAGAATTTTCAATCTGCATTATTCAAAATCTACCGATTATTTATGATAAAATTTATTGAAAATGACAGATCTGACTCATGGAGTTTCTTACAATTAAGAAGTTAATTATGACAATGTATCAGCTGATTAAATTTCTAAATAAAGCCTTTGTAACTGACCATAGTAACTGAACATGATATGTAAACATTAACTTCCAAAATAATAGCTGTGGCCCATATTAATAACTTCACAGTTTCAAGATCTAATGTTGAAACAACTTGCTTCTAACAGCTAACTTCCAAAAGCCAGGGAGACGATTTAAAAAGTCAAGAAAATACACAGAAGACCACTCCAACATATATTAAAAGTTAAAAATGTCAATGCAATTCCCAAAAGACTCATAATACAAATTATTTTGAATTATAATAAATAATCCTAATTTTACATGAATAGCTGTTAAAGATATCACTTTTAAATTTTTAAAAACATTTTAAAATGCAAAAATTTAAAAGAAATCACAGAAAATATTTTGTTAGTCTATACCTCTGGATAGTCTCCAAATCACAAGAAAGGCATAAAATATACATGATAACATTATGATACATTTTAGTTATTTTAAAAGAACAAAAAATTAATCTATTCAATTATACCTTTCAAACTAATCACTGATAGTTTGACTTGTTTAAATCAGTCATGCTAAAGTTAAATTCAGTAAGATAGAAATGTTCCAGTTTGTTAAAAGAACACTGAAATATTTGATGGTTAAATAAACTGCAGAGGGAGGAAAAAACTAACTCATTGAAGGCACTAAGATTTTATCAAACACACAGAATTAATCTTTATTGAATAGAGCCATTCACAAATCAAAACTCACTGTACTTCAATACTTTCAAGCAGCGCTAATCAATTACAAACCTTTTCTAGTGCTTCAAAACTCATGTGCTTTCAATTTTATACACTGGTGGTCTTCAAGTACTGTATTGGGGCTGAGTTAAGACATTCTGTATCACAGCTTTTTTTTCAACAAATATCCTTCTAGAGGGCTTTTTTTTTTCCACTCTAGAGCTGCTCAAATGAAAACTGTGGTAATATTTTTATACTGTACTTCTTTGTTGAAGCTAAAGGTTAGGGGTTACCTAAATACCTCAACTGTATATACAAAAAAGGGAAAAGGTAAGTATTCATATAAAAAAATCCAATGGGACTGGATTATTTATTTTTGCATTTCCTATGATTAATGATGCACCCGTACCTACTCGAAAACTGATGGCAAAACAGGGTAACATCTCAAATTCCTGTCCAAAGCATACAAATACCAACCTCCCATGCTGTTCTAACCCTTGTTCCAAGGGACTAAAATGTGACAATCCTAATAGTGAGGTCATGCAAAAGCTCCTCAAAAGCATTAAGATCGCAAATGCTATTACCTAACAAAAGACTCTAACATAGAGGGTTCACTGCGACAGCCTACCTCTACAGTGTCTCTTTAAAGACATTACACATATGGTCAAATAGACAAATACTTTCAGTATGAAAAAATCCTTCCTGCAAATAATAAAATTGTAAATGTGACAAAGCATGACTATTTTTTCTAGTCATTTACTATTCAAGACTTATTAAATGGGTGCTAGTAAAACCAAAGCTAATTTAGGCAGAGACATCCCAATTGGCTACCTGAATGCACTATTTTTTTCTCTTATACCAATGAATTCCACTGAAAAAAACTACACTCCCCCAAAATCTGTCCCTGAACTCCAGTAATAAGGATAGCAATAAACTCCTATAGTCAGTATTTTCTAAAGAGCAAAACAATCAAAGCTGTCTCAAGTATTAGGTAATTCTTCATGAAATCTAAAATGTTTACTATTTTAAAACAAATATTTAGAAAAGGAAGTCTCATATCATGAAAATATACACCTTAATACAATATACTGCCATTTCAAAGATTATGGAGTTCAGTGACTACGTGTTTTGATTAATGTGTTACAATTCAAAAAAGTAACGGGGATATTCTATACCTTATTCAAAGGGCGTTTCCTCACAATTGTCACCACAGCTGACCACAAGCTTTTGTCCATTCAATAGCAAACATATAAAACAGGCTATACATTCCTACATAAGTTTTTTAGAAGATTTGTACAAAAACTGAGCTTAAATGTTTTTATTACAATGTATGTAATATCTTCATCTTACATTGAATTCTTAGGCATTTTCCCCCTTAAACTATTTTTTTAAGAAATTGGGATTCAAGGTTTGGAACAGTATTAGATGAATGTAATTAACACCATATCAACATTTCAGGTGTTTGTTGTGATTACTGAACAGGATGTTAACTCTAAAACATTTTTTTCATAAATATGCTTTCTTTTGACTAGAAAATAAAAATCCCATTATCTACCAGGATATATAAAACAATTTCCAAATAAAATTAGGTGTAGAATTAAGAGTCCTTTAAAGGCTAATTGCTACATAAGCATTTAATATTTGCACTGAAAAAATGCATTTATTAATACACCTCCTATAAATACCCCATATTCTCATTAATATTCATAAATATAACATCAAATATATATTCTAGGGCCAAAAACCATACCAAATGTGATTTTGATTCTATTAAAAAGAGGAAAAACGTTAGCTCATCTTGATTAAGGGCTTTTCATTTTTTTTTAATTTTTTATTTTTTTTATAACCATATAATGTATTATTAGCCCCAGGGGTGCAGATCTGTGAATCGCCAGGTTTACACACTTCACAGCACTCACCATAAGTGCTTTTCATTTTTCAAATTAATTGCCCTCAAGGAATTCTACACCATATAGACATATTAAGTGAATCCAACTTTTCACAGTATGTAAGATATTTTAAAATTATTTTATTGATGACAGAAAATTTGCCAGGTTAACACTGTTCTCAGACATGTATTTAAGATTATTGTGGAAATTAGCTTAAATATTCTGTTATCTGCATTATTTCTATTGCCATCCCTTAAGAAATCACACACAAGTCACATTAGAGAAATGACATTCTTAACAAGGTACAGCTAAATATCCTGTGCAAGGCAAGCAATTTTTACCATAACATCAAATAAATTTTATTTTACCTTTCATTTAAACTGGATTTTTATTTTTTTACATCTATAGTAGCCACTAAAAATCATCATGCCATCAACTACAATTACATAAAAGATTAAGTTTTAAAACTCAAAAATTTATGCATTTATAGGTTCCTCTAAAATTTATATGGACCATGAGTGTGCCAAGCCATGGTTTACATATTCCTTACAGGCAGATGTCTTACAATTAAATCCATTTTGGTGGTTCAGTATAAGCAAAAAATCATAGTACTAATAATAAAGGACAAATGCTAGCCAAATCACAATTAATGACCATCAATAAGGTTTTAAAACCTATATACGTAAAACTCTTTGGAAAACTGAGAATAATTATGTTGTGCTATTCCACAGAACTTTATATGACGGTGGACATATTTTTATACAGAAACAAAATATATAACAAAATATAACTTAAATCTCTCTCAACTATTAGTCTGCTCAAAATCTTAATACAGTTTCCGCATTTGCATGTGCATACAAAAATCATACAAATGAGGGGCTACAGAACTTACAATAAGAACTATAAACAAAGAGAAAAACAATTGTAAATTATGTAACTGAGGTATTGCTTATAGTTCTTTTGTGAGAGATAACCAATTCCTTCTTGCATGTACACTAACAAAGAAATGTTGAACTATAAAACCATTAACAGACATCAAGCAGACATCCCAATCTACCAGGAAATTCAAGATAAAAATAATGGAAAACTACACCTGTAAGACTTAAGGACATTATTTTCCAGTTATAAACTTAAAATAATTAAACACTGATTATCAGTTAAACAAATTATTCGTTCACAAAGGTAAATAACTGTTGTGTTAACAGACACCTATTTATAGACATTCTCTCAAACAAGAAGTCTGGCTTGGAGGTAAACAGGTATATTTTCTATATACATACTCATTGCCTATATAACCTGTGAAAACAATTTAAATTAGGTATTGTGATTTTTTATTTGCTTATTTTGTTTTAGCCATAATAATTATAATTAATTCTACTTTTAATTTCTCTACTGAACATCTCAATTTAAACTTCAAATTTCCAGGATAATCTTTATGTGAAAAGGTATTATTTCTATCAAATGATTAAATATTATTTAAATGAATCTAAGCAAAGTGAATTCATTGTGAAGCTAAAAGATAATAAAGTGCTATATTTTATAATCAATATTTTAAACCACTGTTTTTCCTGTATTGGTGTAACTTGGTCCTAGAAAATAGACATAAAAATGTATCCAAAAGATACAGGGTGCAGATTCCCTTTAATCAATAATATTATAAGATTTGTTTGTAAATATAGCTCAAAGATAACTTAAGTGAATTCTCAATTTCATAAAATTCTACCACCTTACAGAAATCTGCAATATTATATTATATATCTATATATTACTATATTACATATAGCATAGAAAAACGTCAATAACCTACATTATATCAATCAGTATGTTTTCCATAACATGCGTAACTGTAAAAGTATGTAAGCATTTCATACTAAGGACACCCAATTTGAAATATCAGGACAATATAAGAAAATATCTGAGAAAACTTCCATTAAGACAGTAACATCCTAATACTAGGCAAGATAATTGGCTATCAAAGGTAATCTAGTGAGATTAATTCTTATTAATTAACCTCTCATGAAATTTGTAAAGCCTTTAAAGTAATTCGACTTCTGACAAAATGCAGAAAGTATTGCTACTCTCTTTCAAATAATTCAACACAAAATGAAATATTTAAGAAGATAATCCATAAAGCAGATAGTACTTATAAAAACAATGTACTACAGTACCTTTGTAAAACAATATAAAGATAAAAGTTAATGTAATTCAAACTTTTGATCATTAATTCAACCCATTCTCCATAACAGAAACTCTTATTTTTCATATTATTAAAACTTGAGTGTTCACACAGAATTCTTTACATTCCCCAAGTTGTTAAAACTAAACACATACAGTATGTTCTCACTCTCTCTCTCTCCATACCCTACTTCCCTCCCTCCCTGTCTCTTTCAGTCCCTTTATCTCAGGAGGAAATCTTATAACATTTTCAAAACATTTTACCACTAGTATCTACCTCATTTTAAAAATGTCATTATCTAAGCTAGGTAGTGACAACTGGTACTGTCAGAAGAACACTATTCGTGATTTAGTACTAAAAGTTTAACAATACATTTCCTTTATAATATGCATAAGCATACTGCAGAATGTTTTAGTGCACCAGCAGGACCAGAGTAAACATATAGATTTTTTTAAATTACCATTCACAGGATCCAGAAAGAAAACAGAGCCATATGCAGATTAGGCTTATTTTTATTTTCATAAATATTCTTATTTTTAAAAATATAATGACAAATCAGAATATATCAAGGAACACTTAGATAACTTTTTTATAAGAGTAAAATATCTGGCCTAAATTGCCAAATTATTTAATTACTAAATGACTAAACCACTCTATATTTATATATCTATATATGTAAAAAAATTCCACTGAGGCATGTTCAAACCATTTTCTTGGCTACAAAATACGATCATGTGCTCCAACAAATAACAAAATATTTTTCATAAAGTATCTATTTAAAAAATAATTATATACTACATGTACAAAATGATGAGATTTTCTATAATAAATTACATTAATATACATAACTAAAATTTGCCACCTTGATTTAAACCTTAATCAGCCAAGAGCATGATCAATTCATTGTGCTTCCATTATCCAAAAAAATCTAAGACCCTCAAAGCTGTTTTAAAGGAAACTTTAAGAAAAATCATATTACTATTATAAGCTGACAGATATTTTTTGAAAAGTAGCTGTGAAAATAATGTGATCTGAGAACTTACATATACACTTAAATAAACTTACATACTCAAACATATTAAATGAACAAGAAGACAGCAAACACACGGATGAAATAAAACTCTACCGAGCAACAGTACCATTGTAAAAAGCCAACCCTAGTCACAAGAGAAATATATATGCTTTTTAAAATACATGCCTAAGTTAAATGCTTCTAAATACATGCTCATCTTTCAAACTCCTCAAATGAACAGATAACATCCCACTGACTACAGAATTTTCCTCTAAACCGGCAAAACCAAAAAAAAAAAAAAAAAATCTAATTCTTAATTTTGCAATTATAATGCATGACACTTTCTTTAATCATGAGAGTACCATTCATTCTAAACTGGCTCTAAAGCTTGCCCATTGCATTTTTTCCTGTACGTACCTCTTCCTTATCAATTATGGTGTATCTTCAGCATTCGGAGAAGAGGGGGAAAAAAAAAGGCTTCCAAACTTTAACTGAGTTTAAGACACCTCGTTAAACCAACATACACAGGGCTACTTTAAAAATATTCATTTCTAGAAGGCCAGAAAATCTTACTTTTTTTAAGCTGATGCATCTACACATAGAAAGCAACTTTTAGTAAGTTCTTTTGCTACGCCATAATGATCTGCTCCAGGAACTCAAGGGTACCTAAAACAACGGACTACCTGTTCTAGCCATGCTTAGGAATGTGTCCAAATCATTTTTATTGATTTAACCTTTATAGGAATGCTACATATCCTCAGAGCAAAACATTTTGAACGTATTTATAATATGACACACTTCTGAGAAACCATGAAAAAGAAAGCTAAAAACAAATCTAGATACTCCTCCACCCTTGGTTGTTATGGGTTTATGTTTTTTTTTTTTAAACACTATCAACAGACCTACATATTAAATAATTCTATACAGGAAAACTTACTTTGGCACCACTGTAAGTAGAAAAAAAATTTATTTTGGAAAAAAAAGGTGCATTTAAATAAATTCTAACTTTAAGAAACAAAATGCCTGACTTGCCAGTGATGTCACATCTATAATTTTAGCGGACTCTAAATACTCATTTTCATATTCTAATTACACATTAATCATGGAACCTACAAACATATCAAACTTAAAGAATTCAGTCTTTACTGAATAAACTAAGTTGTACTCTAGTTTACATTCTGAGAGTTTACAGAGAAAGTTCTGTGTTACCTATCTCTCCAGCTTTCTACAAGTGGTACTTTATTAATGGCTTCAGCAGCTAATGCCTGCATTAGTTATGTTTGCCAAATAATAATTCACAATATTATGCTTCCTCATATTATGGTTCATCATTCGTTAACTTGAACCTCACCTCTAAAGAAGTTATACTTTCACTGCAAACTGTTCTCTTAAAAAGGCAAACAACTTTTGAGCATTTCCAGATGTAGCACTCAAAAAAAAAAAAAAAAAAGAAAAGAAAAACCATAGGCAAATTCTCAAAGAATTCAAAAATTATTAATAAAAATGTAGTAAAACTCAAGTCACTACTTATTACTTCAATGATATCCATAAGTTTAAGAGCTGAATGTACTATATATCAAATTAAGGAGCTTATGATAGATTTCAGGTAGCTGCCAGTAGATAAAACAACCAAGCACATTTCAGTGTGAGATAAGATTCCACTGAACTGGAAGTTCCAAAGCTCTGACAATCACTGAACATGCAAGAATAAAATGATAATGTTATCTTTTTCAAATAGCTAACTTTTCTTCTGGGTAATGTAAATTTGGCTTTGGGTACATTATTTTCAATTTGTCATTAATTTTTTATAAAACATCCAAGCATACATGAGATTATGCTAGACCAAAATTAAAATAATTTTTTGCAGCCTACTCTCTGGGGCAGAGCTGGGACTAGAGTGAGGCAAGCAGGCGTCTAGGGCACAACATTTAAGGAGGTACTCACTTGTGCTCAACCCTGAAAATGAGCACCTCCTTAAAATGCTGTGCCCTAGACACTGTTTGCCTCACCCTAGGCCCAGGTCCTGCTCTGAAGGCACACTAGAACAACCATTTCATGAGACATATCCAAAGGAGGATATCATAAAACACATAAACATGGTAATATAAGAATAAGAAAATGAAAAATAAGAATATTTATATGTTTATCAGCCTATCTGATTTGTACTTCTTAAAAAAAAAGCACCCACTCGAACTTATATGCAAATAAACATTTTAAAAAGCAATCATATTATAATGAGTAATTTGAGTTCAGAGATGGCACAGTTGACATATATTTTTAAAGGAGACTTTTATTTGCCATGCATATCTTTATTATTTGACCATAATGCTTTAAAAAAAAAAAAAGGATTGAGCAAGTATGTTCCATTAAAGGGCTCACAGGGCGACATATGACTTGCTACAGCCCAGTGACATAGACATCAGACTGATTAACAGAATCACCTGAGGAACAGGTCTTGAGGAGGAAGGGGAAATGAGAGGGGAATTTTTTTTTTTTTAAACAAAGCTCTACAAGTAAATTAACCAAGTTTGGGGACCAATAGAGAGAAAACTTTTTAAGTCCAGAAATAAACCAAAGACAAGACAGATACACAAAATATGTACATTTCCAAATTGTTTCTCCCCTAAACATTTGTAAAGCTATTCACAATAAAGAAAGAAAGCAAGCACTAAAATTTCTCTTTGTTACTTTACTTCCCTTCCTTCTAGTAGAGATGTTAGTCAGTGAGGATATGTCCAACAAGTAACACCAATAAGAAAAAGAAGGTCAGAAACACAGTTAACTCAGTAAGATGAATACAGCCAAAAATATTAATATTTTTCTTTTAGGTTCAAATAGCTATTCCAAGTATATAATCAATCTATTCTAAAAACTTAATACTTTAAACTTTAAATATATTTAATTAAGCTCATTTTAATGTATTTTAAAGCAAATATATGTGCCGAACATACCTCCCAAGATTTTCAGAGTATACCTTAATTGAAGCTATATTTTGTTTTTGTTAGCTTTTCTTTGCTGTTTATTGTGCCAGGCACTGTGCTAAACCCTTTATAAACGTTATTTCCTTTAATTTTCACAACTCCCTTTTATGAAATGGGAGTTATAATTATTTACAGATGAGAAAACTGAAAATGAGGCAATAAAACCTGCCCAAGGTCAAACAGTTGAAGAGCAAAGATTCAAACCCAAGCTTTCTCACTCTCAAATTACCACCTTATAGTGGTATACACAACCTTCTTGAAGTTACCTCCTAATCCCCAATATCATCAATAAAGTTATCAATTCTCAGAAACATCATTAATTTAAAGTTATTAAATTGACAAAATACAAAAAGAGAGAGAATCTCTGAGACTCGAAATTTTCCCGAAGTATGAATCTTTAAGTAATACTGGTCAGTGAGAACCAAAGACATTAAAGAAAAATAAAACTGTAGAGTATACTAAGGGATAAGATTTAGGTCAGGTTTGATTAGAAAATGAAGATTCCAAGGAATTAAATAATTCTTAGCCAATCATCATAACCAATAATATTATTCAATGTCCACACCACACAGTATATATACTTCATGTGACATGAAAATACCATTTAGGAGCTAAAAATTACTGTTACATTAAATAAAAGGAATTTATAATCCTCCATATTTGTAAAATTTTTAAAACAGTAATGATTTCAGTCATGACCTTTATGTCAGTCAGATCTGGAGTCAAATCCTAGTTTCTGTAATAATCTATAACACTCCTTTTACCATGGTCTCACTGTCCTATCTAAAAAGGGTTATACACCCATACTCATGCTAAGTGAGCAAGGTGGCCTTAATTCCTTAATCTTATTTTCTAATTATAATTGCTCAAATTCTTACTCAATTAAAACTTTGCTATTCCCAAAGATCCACTGATAAAGGTATATTTTCTTTGCCTACCAAAGAAATTATGTACCTAATTCTAGAAAGTAATTCTTTGACATGTACTATCCCTACCAATTTCATCTACAACCATTTTCTCCACTATTTTTAAAAACCAAAATTCTTAGAGAACCCACAAAAGAGTTCTAGCTCCTTTTTTTCTGGCAAAGGATAGGAATAAAGCTGTGAGATTATATTACTCAATCTGTATGGATCCACCGAGAAAAGATGCCCTGGCTAGGAGCCACAGGTGATGGTAGGTAGATGAGACATGTAATTAAAGAATAAAAACATTGGAGAGAAGAAAAAGCTGTTTAAACATCTGCAAATGTCAACAAACCTCTCCAATCATTTTTAATTTGGTACATAATGTTTTAATGATCACACCAATAACTTCAATAAGGTAGAGAAAGAATCATTCATTAAAATGAAATAAGTACATATGCAGGTATGAAATCCTAGATACCACATTTTAGAAAAGTATACAAACATTTTAGAAAAGTATGCAAACAGTATGTCTGGCAATGGACAAGAAGACAGAAAAAGATCTGGTTAGATATAAAAGCCGATAAAGGAAGATGCTTCATGGGCTTTAGCTTCAACTCCCCAAGTGTTCATGCTTATTTCATCAGAAGTCACTGAAAAGATTTGAGAAGAGAAAGACAAAAGGTTTTATGTACAGCCAGAACAATCAACCAGTGAAACCGAGAATAAACTTAAGAATGACATAGTGATTTACTAGTTGTTAATTTAGTATGAAAAAGTTGGGCCCAAATGTGAAAAAACATGGCTAAACTGAAAAGAGATTACAAAGAAACCAGCAGCAGAATTTGTCAGCCATCGTTGGGAGAAGCAAGGAAAAGGAAAAGGAGATTGCAGCCTAGGGGAGGATGGTGGTGTTGCTGGTGGTTAGGAGAAAATTAGGGGAGGGCAAAGTAGGAAGAGTTTTGTCTTTCATTATTAAAGTTGTGTTTAGCGGAAGAAAAAAAGATCCTAATTATTAACAACACAATCTCACTTTTTGTTTAGTTGTACAGGGGTGAGCATGTTATCAGAGAAACCAAAAACGGTAATAATCACTATGTTTAGATAACAGTAGAATTATAAAGGATTTTTTATACTTGCCAATATTTTTCAACTAAAATATATTTACATTTATATAAATATATAATAATATAAATTATTATATATGTAAAGTATATCATATATAACAGATGTTTTCTATATTATATATGTATCATTTAAGTATCATATATAATATAATAGTTTTAAAAATTTAGTGGACAATATGTTTTAACGTTTAACATCTCATACAACAAATTTGGTATTGGTACTGGTAATGATGTTGCTGTTTTTAATCCCATTCTCAAGTTGAATAGTGCAAATTCTTACAATTAGAAACTATTTTTATGGGGGAAAATCAGTTTCACAAAAATCATAGAATCTCATAAATATGATAGACCCAGCAAGGGTTTTAGTGTTAAGCTGAAATCCCACTTACACCATTAATTCTTGTTGTGAGAGGCCAGGTGATATATAGAAGTGTTTAATCGCTATATTCCTACACCTGAAACTAATATAATACTGTCTGTTAAGTAAGTAGAATTAAAATAAAAACTTAAAAAATTAAATTAAAAAATAAATCCCAGTTACATCAATTTTAAAACCTTGAGCAAGCTACTTAAGCTCCCTGTGTCTCAATTTCTTCATCTGTAAAGATATGTACATCCCACCTTGAAAATTTTCTGTGAAAACTAAGATAAACACATGTAAAGTGTCTACATCCCAATCAGGAAAAATCACTGCAGTTACTACATACACATTATCAACTTCCAGTCCTGAAATCCTCTTAAGAGTCTCAATTTGTCTACTCATAGTGTGGTCCACAGACCAGCAGCACCAGCAGCACCTGAAAGCTTGCACAAAAATCCCAGACTTTGAGAATTAGAATTCGCATTTTCACAAGATCCTCAGGAAGAACAAAGTTTGAGACACCCTGTTTGAAACAACAGTGAAGTAAGGGAATGTCCAGCTTGTCCACATATTACCAGCTCCCTGAAATCATCCACTTCATCTCTGTTTCAGAATTCTCTCTGATGCTGAGTGAAGAGCAGCTGGTAGTTTACTCCTAATTCATAATTGTGAGACACTTTCAGGAAACTGACACAAAGTCTAATCTACTACACTTCCAAAAGACGACATTTCAAAAACCTAAGAGAACTCCCATGTTCACCCCTCAGTCTATCCACTTTGGACAAGAAACAGGGCCCCGTGGTGCCTAACTCTCTTTTATAAAACAAGGTCTTCGATAATTTGAGACATTTTGTAAATTATTACACTGTACAACTGTATTAACTGGGTACCAGTCTGTTTATCCATGTTGTCAATGATGTCTCACTACGAACTTGTCAAATGCTTTACTGAAATTTAAAAATGCTGTATTTGTCCTATGTTCTTGAGACAGAAATCTAGTAGAGCCCTGACAGACCACAGAGTTTGCAAGGCACAGTTACCACGGAGTGAAACCATAGGGCTTCTGGTGCTCACCTTCTAGGTGTCTCACAAATCATGCCTTTAATAACCCATTCTAGAATTCTAGCCAGCACAGGCCTCAAGCAGATAGGACTTCAGACTTTCATCTTCCAACTAATTCCCCTCTTTGGGATTTTTATACTAATTTTTTACTCTTAAGTACTGTATTATCACAGATGCATAGTCCTGTCTCTTTTCTATTCCATGATGACTGTACTGAATAAATAGGAAATACAGAAGACAACTGTCTATATGGAAAACTGCCAGACCAAACATTCAAATTTCCTACTTTAGAAAAATAAAAGATGGTATGAAGTAGATATGACACACACACACACACACACAAAATCTGCTAGATTCCACAGTATACTAAGAGTTTGATTATCAGAACTCCAGTAAGTTTATCTCCACTGAAGGGATTTCTTAGACTGCAGAACTTTCAGCTTCCTCTTAGTTGTTACACAGTTGAGAAGTCCCTCATTTATCTCATCTACTTTCCTCTTACCTGTATATACGAAGGACATGCCCTCACTTGCCCATGCAGGCACTATGCCCATATTTTCACTCGGATCCATATGAGCACTGCCTTACATTCCAAACTTCCAGTGGAGAGCCCCCAGCTATAGATCTGAACATCATCTAGAATGGTAGACCAATTAAGCTATAATTGTTTTATGATGGGCATATCAATAATTAAGAGCCTACAGAAAGATATGCTTATCACAAATTTTAAATCCATTGAAGATTAAGAACAGAGAAAAGCACATCAACTTTTTTCTGCAAGGAAGTTGTGTATGAACCAGCACTTTATTCTTAGCTGGAAAGACCTGGAGAAAAAAACACGTGACTATGAAAGGTAAATTGGCCTTAAAGACAAACAGAGGAATATACCTAATGGATGGAGAAAGGGAGGCCATTTAAAAAATAATGTGATAAGCCAAAACTCAGGATTAGGACAAGGAGACAATAAAACAAGTGATAGGTACAGAATTTTTAAATCTCTTTGGTATAAGGGACTATGTGTAAGAAGACTGGTTTAAGAGTTGCCGTCTTCAATGCAGGCTTCATTCTTATGAGTTTAGGAATGTCTCCACTACACATAATGAAATCAAAATCTGGCAAACATACATGTGAACAAAAGGGCTGTACTAATGTTAAAATGTTCCTCATGACCACCATCTAGTTGCTCACAGCACCTAAGTATTTAGTAGATAGCTCTATGACAGAAACAAATTTAAAAAGAAAAAGTATGATAGCGAGGAAATCAGAACATTTTCTAAATGAAAGACTGATGCTATGAAGAATGTTCAATCCCCAAATCACTATCCCAGTTCCTAGAGATGAATACAGTCTTATTTTCTCCTTGTTTTCTGGGTGTACCACATGAATGTGCATTTATTGAGACCTCAGTACATTCTGAGAGAGATGTGTTGCCTTACCAAACAAAAATCAAACCTCCTTTCTTGAATGTCAAAAAATAAAGATTGAGTTTGATGAACAGTATTTTTTATTTTTTAAGTTGTTAACCTTTTGGGACGCCTGGGTGGCTCAGTTGGTTAAGCGGATGCCTTCGGCTCAGGTCATGATCCCAGCGTCCTGGGATCGAGTCCCACATCGGGCTCCTTGCTCGGCAGGGAGCCTGCTTCTCCCTCTGCCTCTGCCAGCCTCTCTGTCTATCTGTGCTTGCTCTCTAACTAATGAATAAATAAAATCTTAAAAAAAAAAAAAATTTAAGTTGTTAACCTTTTAATTACTGATGTTTAATGGTTTGTTTCCTGTTTAATAAATCCTTGCCTACATGGTAACAAAGGGGAGAAAAAAAAGAAAGATTAGTTCTACTCACAGAACATAGTCTTAATAAATTATTCCTCTGGATTTTTTCACATTTAGTTTGCTGGGTTTTCTCCAAGCTTCCCACCTCATCCCAATTCTTTCTAGTATTAACATATTAGATTTTCAAGGGACTGAGCTTCAAGTCAGGAGACTAAGATCTATTTGCAGAGTTACCATGTTATAAAAAGATAAAACACTTTTCTGAGTTTCAACTTACCAGTACTGAACTACATAATGCTCTCTAAGGCTTTTCCACATACTGTGGATTCTGCCATATTTACTATATTCCGGGTAGAAGATTATTTTCAAAAGTGTTTACTGGTCAGCATAAGGTCACCCAGAGCAGACCTAAAGGCATTTTTTTCCCACTGAGACTCTGTATAACCATAATCCTTCTCAGCTCAGGTCTGCAGGGAGCCACTGACAACAAATAGGAATTTGCAAACAAGAAGAAAAATTTTTACCATCCATGCCTGAGTATTCAGCATTTTCATTCAAAATTGAATATCTTCTTCCTGACTTTCTTCTAACCATGCTTATTTCCACTGAATCCTTGACATCTATCTTCTACTTTGGGTCTTTGCATCTGCAGCCCTAGATCTATGTTTTAAGAACGCATTCACAGGGCAGTGATAAGAAGCAAATGGCATAAAAGGCAAGAAGTGGAAGAACTTTGTTCTAGAGCCCTTTTATTCCCCTGCATGGCTTTCCTCATCTGTGAAATAAGAGAAAAATTATGCACCTGTTCGCCCTGCCTCACAAGGAGGTTTTGAGATTTAAAGGAGATAAAGTATGTCAAGACACTATGAAAAATCTCAAGTATACCCAATATATGTTATTACAATTTAGTACTACAAAAACAAAGTTTAAACTTCCACTCATTTGACTTTAAGAACATGCTTGTGCCTTTAGATGGCAACACAAAATAGGAACAAGCCAGGTTTCTTACCAGAGAATAAAACTTTAAAATCTTCAGCAAACCAAGTAGTTTTGAAGGCTAAACTCTGTGAAACAATATTCATTAAAAATTATCTCAAGGTGGGGCACCTGGGTGGCTCAGTGGGTTAAGGCCTCTGCCTTCGGCTCAGGTCATAATCCCAGGGTCCTGGGATGGAGCCCCACATCGGGCTTTCCGCTCAGCAGGGAGCCTGCTTCCTCCTCTCTTTGCCTCTCTCTGCCTACTTATGATCTCTGTATGTCTAATAAATAAATAAAATCTTTAAAAAAAAAAATAGTCTTCGGGGCGCTTGGGTGGCTCAGTGGGTTAAGCCTCTAACTTCGGCTCGGGTCTTGGTCTCGGGGTCCTGGGATCGAGCCCCTCATTGGGCTCTCTGCTCAGCGGGGAGCGTGCTTCCTCCTTTCTCTCTGCCTGCTCAGCCTGCATGTGATCTCTCACTCTCTGTCAAATAAATAAAGGTCTTTAAAAAAATAATAAATAATAAATAAAAAATATTAAATATTATCTCAAAAGTTAGTCTTCTCATTCCTCTAGATCAGCTCACTTTTTAATATAACCTATCAGTAAAATACACATGTAATTACCACAACTGTTATTTGTTTATAAATTATATATGTGTATATATATGTTATGTTTCTAACATATTATCCATCTTATAAATTATTCATGAAAGTTTAAATTTTAAGGAATAAAAATGTATAAGGAAAAGTCTTCATGTTGTCCCCTAGACTCCACTTTTGGAGACCACTATAAGTCAATGGTTTCCAACTTTTCAAAGCTCTGTTCAAACTCTGTTCAAACACCAAATTTTAAAATGCAAACCCACTCTATAAAAGAAATAAATGTAGAGCTGCTCTGATTAAATGGGAATGAGAGAACAGGAACCTGGAGTTCCAAGCTGAAACTCCTCTGGCCCCAGAAAGCACAACTTAAAGCTACTGATCTTGAGATCAGACTTTCCGTTAGTCTTCTTATAAATAAATAAATAAATGCATACATACATACATACAATGTACTTTTACTTCAGAGTGCTGCTTCCTAAGCTTGAGGTCAAAGATGTTACAAAATTCAACTGAATACTCGATGTTATTTTACTAGAGATACTGCTGACTAAAAAATTAAGTGGCCCAACAGGCTTTTATGAAGGAAAATTCTCACAGGCCTTATCACGAGAAAATGTTATATTCCTAACTGCTATGCACAGTCTGTGAATCTGCTTTGCTTTGAGACAGTATAGTACACAGTGTTAATGCTTTCCTAGTTGCTAGGAAGCTGAACAGTTACACTCTTGCCCCACCTAAGCAACCAGAGAGTACCTTTATTAGGTACATCTCTGCATTTTTACCTTTTGTATTAATTTTGTATCCCTACTCCTTTTAGGCTTCATCCTGGTTTCTTGTCTTTTCCATGCTACTATAAATACTTTGTGATAAACTCCTCATATCTTTTTGGAATCACCTAAGATACAAATGATAAAACTCAACATTCAGAATCCCTACTTGGCACTCCAGTTTCCCATTCCTCCAGGATAGAAACCTTGGAATCACCTCTGGTAACTAATTCACACCCAACAATCCAGACTTCGCATGATCACTTATGCTTGGTTCTTAGCCTTCATTCCCACTGCCAGTACCTGGACTGCTACAGTAGGTCTTCCCTCAGCCAATCCATCTTACATGCTGCTTATAATCAATCCTCCTTAATCAGTATCAACACATTTCACACCTTTATGCTTCCAAACACATTTTAAAGGTTTCCCACAGCCTATGGAAAAGTAGTTCCTTAGGCATTTAACACTTCCCATATTCTGACATCAATCAACTATTTTGTCTGTATTTCCTATAATCCAGTTTCTCTCCAGACACATTAAACTATTTGCAGATATGCCTCATCTTTGCCTCTAGGTCTTTGAACATACTGTTCCCATTACCTGCAGTGTTCCCTATCTATCCTCACTGCTACCCTCCCCCTAAACTTCTACAGTGCCAAATATTACCTGAGCCCTGACTCAAATAGCATTATTTTCACAAGCTTTCATCCTCCAAATTGAAAATGCTCTTACCCACATCTGTATTCCCACAGTAGTATATTTGTAATTCCTTTCACATATTTATCTTCATCATTTCCTCATATTCATCTCCTGGCATCCTATTTTGCTTTCTGTATATGACACCATCTCTCTCCTTACAATCATAAGTAAATGTATAAAAATTTCAAACCAGTGAATCTTAAGGTTTTTTTTTCTTTTTTTCCTTTTGTTGAAGATTTTTTCTTTTTAGCTGCAAAATCCATTTTCACTTGAAATGCTAGAGAAAGCCCAATAAGTGAAATGGATTCTTAAAGGAGGACTCTCTGGTTGCATGGGAGACAGGCTGAGAAGATAGCTCGATTTTCACACCCTCTCCGGAGCAGCCCCACAGCATCTTCACAAAGCACAGAGAACACTAAACCATACACCCCATGAAGACAAGAAGTGTACTTTATTTACCTGTCTCCCATAAAGGAAGGCAAACAACACTGCAAAATCAAATAGTCTTGAAGTCAAATCATAGTTCTGTCACTTACAAACTACGTTCTCTATGCAAATTCTTAAATCTCTCTGAACCCAAATCTTCATTTGTAAAATGGAAATGGTAAAATCTATTTCCATGTAACAATCCCACAAGAAAAGATACAGAAGAGTCATACTTCATAATGTTGCTAGCATAGATACAGAGGAATTCCCATCCCTTCTTTCCTCCCCTCTCCACATCACCTAGCCAAATACCTAGAATATAATAAGAATTAAATAAACATTTCTTGAATGAATTAATGAATGACCAGATGGAGACATGAAAGAACAATCCTCTTAAAAAAAAAAAAAAGGACAGAAGAGAGATTTGGTAACAGGTACAGAAAAAGACATACTAAAGAAATACTATATGAAGAAAAAGGAAAAATACTTTAAAATAACTTTTATGGCTGGAAAAGAAAAAAAGGTCACACTTTATATATTTAAAAACTGGAGACATTTTCAATAAAAAATTTACTACCATAGAAAGAAACTAAGACAAAGTAATTATTTACACACATCATTTTAGGGCTTACATGTGAATAATATGATACTTGGCTAATATCTAAACTCAATTTACATTCACCAGTTTTAAAATAAGAGTTAAAGTAAATTAAACTGCAGTGAACAATTATCATGCTTTTTAAAATGAATTTTATTTCACTGATTTATGTATGACTGTTATGGAATGGCATTCTGATTTTCTTCTTAAAATGTGTTTCCTTGTTTCTCAAGTTACAAATGTAAAGTTCTGCAATTGTATTTAAAATCTTTTGGAGGTAGATGTGCACAAAAGAAATACCTCAACACAAATCACTATGACAGATAATAAACCCAAAAGGAATAGGCATATATCATTTAAGGCAAGATGTTAAGTTTGATAAGAACAAAATTTGATCTTTAATATTTTTTAAAATTGGTTAATAAACATAAAATGTGGCAAGGCTTATATTGCATATATTTTTAAACTCTTCTGGCATCCTTGGGGTCTGTCTACAAAAGCAAAGGCATATGTACATGGTAGAAACTAAAAAATTGAAATGAAAGAAACAAAATCCTGTGGGACTGTCATTTAAATAGAAGGCTGAAATCCAAATGGCTTATTTTTCTGTACACACAAAACTGACTTCATGCAACAGATGAAAATCAGTTAATGAAAAGTAATGGCATAAAACAAAATAGTGACACAATTAGTACAATATTCTTGAATGGTAAACTACAAGTCAAGATTAGGTCTTACTCTTTAAAGTTATTTATAGTCCTTAAAAATGAGAAAACGGAACAGAAATTAGATTATAAATATCTCTTATAAAAACATCACTCCATCAGATCAACAAGGTTAAAGAATGACTTACCAAATTTGACTCCCAAAGAGGACTACTATAACAGAATGCCTTTTATTTGACTTCATAAAAACTGTGAAACCTCTTCCTTCTCACTACTATATGAAGGCCAAAATCAGTATTTTATGAAACTATTAAAAAATAATTTACTAGGGGCACCTGGGTGGCTCAGTGGTTTAAAGCCTCTGCTTTCAGCTCAGGTCATGATCCCAGGGTCCTGGGATTGAGCCCTGCATCGGGCTCTCTGCTCAGCAGGGAGCCTGCTTCCCCCCTACCTCTGCCTGCCTCTCCGCCTACTTGTGATCTCTGTCAAATAAATAAATAAAATCTTTAAAAAAAATTACTAGTATTCCAAAACCAGGTAGATGTATATTTCATTTGAGCACTGTATGCCTATCAGGATGATTACAATTTAAAAAATAATAAATGCCTAAATACTGAAATAATGAAGCATAATAAAACGTCAGTGTGGTCATCTATGAATCATGAGATTATTTCCTTCTTTTATTCTTCGAAAGATTCCAAAATCTCTCAATCTGTGTTACTTTTAAAATTAGAAAGTTAAAGTTATATAAACATAAATATATAGTTCCATATGCATGTATGCACACATTTATGTATTTTTAATATTTATGTGTATGTACCTTAAGTGGCCTACTTAACTCTAATTATAGAAAGAGAACACAGGACTCCAGTGTAAAAATGAGGAAAAGTAAAATAGGAAGATATAACTTATGTTATTTAATAATTAAGAAAATATTCTCAAATCTCCCTAACACAACATGGCAGTTAAAGCTTTGGCTGTGGAGTTGGAAAGACCTGATGAAATCCCAGCAGCACCACTTAACAGCGCAGTAGCTTTAGAAAAGTTAATGAATTTCTTCAATCCTCAGTTTCCTTCATCTTAAATTTGGGAATAATATTATCCAACTAACAGGGCTAGTAAATGGAGTAATATATGGAAAGATGTCAGAGCACAATGCCTATTTAGTGATGGTAGTATACTTCCTCTTCCCGTGACTCCTTGTGTAGCCTACCAATCCTTCAGGTTTCAGCTTAAATGAATTTCCTAAGAGACGCTTTCCCTAAATTAAGTTCTCACATTCCCATTTCCTAGTACCTTTTACATTTTTTTTCACAATCCTTATCATAATTTATAAGTATCTACTTAGGCAGATGTATGTACAGTGCATAGCATATCATATGTACTTAGTAAATTATCACTTAATGAATTTATGAATAAAGGTGTTTATATTTATTATCTTTCCACTGATATCATAAAATTTTGTCTCTACATAATCAGTGTGATCTTGATTATAAATGTTACTGACTGTAATATGAATGGGGTTTCTAAATTTGAATTTAGTACTTCTGGGGACCACTGCACTCAGGGGGGAAAAGGACCTATATTAGTCACAATGATAGAAGCATAGTAATTCTCTACATTTCATCCCTCATTCTTCCATTACTGAGTCTACTAAAAACAAGCATTAAGAAAAAATGTTAAGTTTGTTGGCTTTTAGTTTACCTGCTGAGTTTTCTTTTAAGCACTTGTCTGCTACAACTGTGATTAAATCAGCGGTTTACTGATAAATCAGTAACCAACTACCAACGACACATCCTAGGCCAAATCACCTCATTCCTCTGCTCTTCAGCTTCTTCACCAGTAGATCAAAAGACCACCTTAAACAATTTCTAAAGACTCTCAAATTTTCCCTATAGTCTAAGTAACTGACACTATCAGATTGCTTTATTTCTGAATGAAGGCAGACAGGTGGTTCTACAAAGATATGCTGAGGCTCGATGCTATCGTAATCCTATAGAGGCAAATTGATTGAAAGGCAGACATTTATAGAGAGATTTGCACTGAACATCTATCCATCTCCTATATAAATAATTTACATATATGATCTAATTCACATGAGAAATCTGAGAGATTGGGTGTTTTCATACAAATTTTATAAATAGTAAAAATCTCACAGCAACACAAAAAAGGAGAAGAAAAAAGAAAACTAAAAGGGATTCACTCATATCTGTATGACTCCACCAGACCATACTTCCCTCTACAAATGAAACACTACGCTGATCTTACAATTTTCTAAGGACACAGTAGAGGTTTCAAGTAAATCAGAGATTTTCTAAATACAGAGTGTTTACCTAAAAATGTGTTTCATGACGTAAAGATGAAGAAGAAACTAAAGTTAGTGTACTAAGAGAATAATGGGAATGGTAAAACTTCAATTCCAAAGTTAGTAAGGAAGCAAAATAAATACCTGGTGCATGATATACAAATGTTCAAAACCTTAAAAAAATCAGGGGACAACCAAAATAAAGCCCTAATTTGAATTTCTAATATGAACATATAGTATAAAGATAGATTACCCATCCCCTATTTCCTATCTGTTTTGAAGACTTCCAACCTCTTCTCAGCATTAGCAACTCCCATTGAAGACTGTCCTCCTAAACTACCCATTATAAACAGGACTTCCTCTTTATTCTATTTAACACCTACTAGTTTCCTCATAGGTACCAGGGCACTGTAAAACAGGCAAATTAAAGCAATCTTTGTAGTCATAAAGCTTACAGTGGGGAACAAAAACAGAGAAGATCCCTGCCATACAACGAGAACTTTGGTAAGAGTACAGTATGAGGGGCCACAGCACACAGGAAGGCAATTAACTAGACCTAGCAGGCAAGGAAAGCCTTCCTAGAGGATGAGATGTCCAAGCTGATACTTCTATTTTGTTACATTTTCTATTCCTTCAGCTCTCGTAATTACTACTTTCAATCTACTTATTTTAAAACCTCACTGAAATCTCCAAACCTTTCTTCTTCTTCCATTTTTCTATAAATTGATCAATTCCTTCATACTTTCTGTTCCATCCTCCCCACCAGCCAAGACTCAGGGATCAGAACCTCTAACATCCTAAACTACAATATTCTTCTGCTACATCTGCCCTTCACCTCTCTAAAGCAGTCCAATCGACCCTCTTTTCCAGTCCTATGTCCAGCAGCTAAGCACTGCTATAGAAATTAAACAACCTCCCTGTTAGAGCCCCCATAACTCCTGACTAAGCTCAGCTGAGTCTGGGACAACTTAGGCGAGACAAGGCATATTTCTAATTAGCTTTCACTCCCTAACTCCCCTTACCATTACAAACCTTCACCCCTCCCCTCCAGTTTCCCTACCTTCTGTCCTCACCAACCTCAGCCAGTGGCCTTGCCTACTTCTTCAAAATGGTATGAATGGTAATTAGACATAGATGATTACTTTTATGGATTAAAAAAAAAAAAGTTGTGTGTACTGAACTAACCCAGCCATGTAACTAAAATTCCTCACATGGTTTTGCTGAGAAAACAGATTTAGTCCCAAACATAGGACTTACAAATAAACTTTGACCTGCCATCTGACAATTTCAGCTATTAAAAATACAGCCAAAACCAGAACTAAGAAGTAAGTAAACTCAACTCTCAAAATTGATATTAAGTTTATGCACCAGTGGTCATATGATTTTTCCCAGAAGTAGTGCCTCAGGCTTTCCTAGCTTATGAACTCTTATTTTAAATATTGGCTTAAATTTGACTACTAGTCTATCACAGACTGGAAGCAGT
Source organism: Taxidea taxus jeffersonii (assembly GCA_003697995.1). Lineage (NCBI taxonomy): Eukaryota > Metazoa > Chordata > Mammalia > Carnivora > Mustelidae > Taxidea > Taxidea taxus. Next base: position 75,265 of record ML103629.1, on the reverse strand, counting down.
ATTCAAAAAAGAGGGGGAAGTGAAACATTACCAGAGTGTGGCACATTGATAGCAGCAAAATTAGCAGCCGGAGGGGGAGAGGGAGGCGGCAGGACATAAAACTCTATAAAAATATATAAAATCAAACAGCATTGTGAAGTAGGGCCATTTATCATAGGAGCAAAGTACCTCTGTCATACCCGAGGGCATCACTACAGTACAAGTGGATCACAACAGAGGATACTAACAATGAAATTTCAGAGTAAAAAAAGAGTAACTGTACCTGGTATTCTGCTTATACACAGTAATAAATGTCATAAATAAACTACAAAATGTTCATTAAAATGGTCAAATAAAAACCCATCTGATGGCTTAAATTAGCTCATATATTTATATGATTAATATATTAAATATCTCATTTTCTATAATTTATATTGCATAGACACCCTTATAAGTAATTCTGTTAGAATACAGTGTGGGGATTCCTCAAGAAATTAAAAATAGAACTACCCTATTGAACTACTGGGTATTTATCCCAAAGATAGAGATGTAGTGAGAGAAAGGGGCACCTGCACCCCAATGTTCATAGCAGCAATGTTCACAATAGCCAAACTGTGGAAAGTGTTAAGATGCCCTTCAACAGATGAATGGATGAAGATATCATATGGTCCATATATACAATGGAATATTACACAGCCATCAGAAAGGATGAATACCCAACTTTTTTATCATCATGGACGGAACTAGAGCAGATTATGCTGAGTGAAATAAGTCAAGCAGAAAGAGTCAATTATCATACGGTTTCACTTACTTGTGGAGCATAAGGAATAACATGGGGAGGACATTTGGAGAAGGAAGGGAAAAATGAAGGGGTGAAATTGGAGGGGGAGACGAACCACGAGAGTCTGTGGACTCCAGGAAACAAACTGAGAGTTTTAGAAAGGAGGGGGGTGGTGGGATGGGTGAGCCAGGTGGTGGGTATTAAGGAGGGCACCAATTGCATGGAGCACTGGGTGTTAAAAGCAAACAATGAATCATGGAACTCTATATCAAGTATGGTGACTAATATAACATAGTAAAAAAAAAAGAATACAGTTTTACATACCTATAAAAAATTAGTCTTTTGTTTCTAATCATGCTCATCATTCAAAAATAAGACAATAACTGCATAATTTAAAACCAAGGGGATAGTTTGGCGGATTTTTATATACTGCAGGCACAGCACAATTCTACATTCAAGCAAGAAAAACAAATATTAAAGAAAACGGAGAGGTTCTTCAGAGTCTCTAATCATGCACTAGTAACCAACTCATTCATTAGCCAGTTTCTACTCAGTGTTGTTTCAAATAAACTTTCTAACTGTAAAATTATTTCATTAATCAACTTTAAAACTAAAATGAACTGCAAAGACCAATGTCTGAAATCTGAGTATATAGCAAGAAGCATAAAAAGAAGAAAAATGAAACTGCTTAAAATTTGCACTTAGAATTTGTTTTGGAACGTGATAAATGATTCCTAAAAATTCATCTGGAAGAATAAAAATAGGAAAAGAGGCAAGAAATATTTTAAAAAGAAAAGTTATGCGGATGACCCTGAACTATAACCAAATTTTAAAACATATTAAGAAGCTATAATAACTAAATTAATGCAGTACTGGCAAAGGAAAAGACAATTCAATGGAACAAAGCAGAAAACTCAAAAATAATAATTTATTATCTGATAAAGGTAGCATTTCAATTCTGAGGGAGAAGAAGGCTTATATAATTTGTGGTGGTTAGACCACTGGCAAACCAATTTAAAAACTGTTTTAACTTAGAACCCTTCTTGATACTATACAACAAAATAATGGATTAAATATTAAACTTGAGAAACTAAAAACCTGAAATATAAATACCAGACGATATATATAAAAATTGATGGTAGGACTTTCAGTCAAAGGCAAAAGCAATAATAAATAAATAAATAAGACTGATTTTGACCACATTAAAAATGAAAACCTGCATATTGAAAAGAAATCACACACTATAAACAAACCTTAAGGAAACCAAAACATCAGACACGCAAACACACACCACAAAGTATGAGACTCTTGTGTTGGTAAAGGATTACAGTTTGCTTTTATTTTCTTCTTTTTGCTTATCTGCATGAAGATCTTATTGACTCTTCTGAGTTAAGTATGTCATTTAGAAGTTGCCTTAGTTTCTTTGAAAAGATACACGCACCCCTATGTTTACTGCAGCATTATTTACAATAGCTAAGGTATGGAAGCAACCCAGTGTCCACCAACAGATGAATGGATAAAGATTGGTACATACATACAGTAGAAGAGTACTCTGTCACAGAAAAGAATGTGATCTTGCCAGGTGCAACAAAATGGATAGACCTAGATGGTATTATGCTAACTGAAATAAATCAAAGACTATATGATTTCACTTATATGTGGAATCTAAAAAATAAAACAAAAGAGCAAGCAAAAAAACAGACTTTTAAATACACAGAACAAATTGGTGGTTGCCAGAGGGGAGGTGGACTGGGGGATGGGCAAGTAGACAGAGGGGATCAAGAGGTACAAACTTCCAGTTATAAAAGAGTCATGGAGATGAGAGTACAGCATAGGAATTATAGCCAGTAATACTGTAATAATATTGTATGATGACTGATGGTACCTATACTTATTTTGGTGAGCACTGAGTAATACACAGAATTGTTAAATCATTATGTTGTACACCTGAAATTAATAACATTGTCAATTTACTTCAATTATATATTTATTTACATATAAATAAATGAAAACATGTGTAATTTATTTATAAATAAATAATACATGTCACATTACTCAATACTGGCAAGGTATATACACATATATACACTACTGGTGAGACTGCAATTCATTAAAGCCTTGATGGAAGGTCAACAAAAACCTTAAAAGAACTAATCCTAATGAAATATCCAGTCACATGCTCAAAGATACACATACATACATACACAGTAGAGAGAGAGAAAGCAGGGGGAGGTGAGAGAAAAGAAAAGAGGAGGGGAATAGATCTATATATAAACGAAGTTCATTACGATCCTATCTGTAACACTGAAATATTAGAAATGTGTATTTAACAAGATTGCTTAAAGCCAAGACAATGGAATATAAACTATCACAGCCTTAAAGATAATACCATATATTTATCAATATGGAAAGGGCTTATGGTATTATATAAGTAAAAGCCCAAGTTATACAATAGCAGTTTAATATGAGCTTCTGATACTTATTTTTTATATGCATTGGATAGGAAGATAAATACCAAAGCATTAATACTGCTTTAAGTCAATGAGTTTAAAGTGTTCTTTATGATCTTTCATCTCCTGATATCTTTTTCAGAAAATAACATGAACTGAAATGCATTTAATTTTGAAAAAAAATGTTAATATAACAGTTCCCCTATCCATAACATTTTCTTCGTTTTAGGGGGTTTTTTGGGGGGAGGGTGGGAGTTATTTTGTTCTTAACATAAAATTCACCAATGCAGAAGTGAACCAAGATATTCTGGTTGAAAATCTACAATCCTTTCCACTGTATCATGCTATCTAAATCATTCATATGTGGCATTATTGTCCTTTATATTAACTTACCCTTTAAAATTTCATATTTTATTATAAATTTTAGAGAAGTAGTTTTACTGTATATTAAAAACAAGTATTATCTCTGTTCACATCCTTCCAAAGATTATATAATTAAATAAGATTATATATATATAATGATATAAGATTATATTAGAAGATACCATCAAACCCAAATTTTAGGTTGGAAGAGACAGAATAAAAAATGAAGTACTTGACTCCAAGTTTGACTGTTTGAGTTAATTCCACACAAAAAGAATGTTATTTTTATTGTAGAAATAAGCATCAACTGATTGCCAGGCCAGCCCAAAAAGATTAATTTAAACTTAGCAGAAATGTACTACTAGTGTATTATTATCCCTATTAAACACACATTATCAACCTACATAAAATAGAAATAAGGGAGAAACCCACAAAAGGCTAGGAACACCCTACCAGCCATGGAAAAACATGGTCCTTTCAAGACAGAAATCCATGGAAAAAAGGAGGAAGAAAGCAGTCAGTCAATGATAACAGACCTTAGAACAGTGGTTTGCAAATTCTATGTGTTCTGTTCTAGGAAAAAATGTTATGCCAGTTAAAAAAACCTAATGACTACAGTATTTTTTAAAAGGCATATGATATTTGAAGATTTTTTAAAATATTTATGCAGAGATGTCAAAAAAGATACATTTGCAAAAGGTAGCACACTCATAACAATATATATTTTGTGACATATTTAAGTACATTAAAAACATATACACATATATTAATATATATGTTAACATGTTAAAAATACATCACAGAATAAATCACTTCTCATTTCTTTGGATGTAATACAAAATGCATATTAGTCTCATACCTACAGAGAATCAGAACTGTCCTCAACAAACTTAATAATGGTCATGAAGCTTGGACTCACAATTTGTCAAAATAAAAAAAAGATTCATTCCCCTATATTAAAAATCTACTACTGGGGCACCTTCCAGGCTAAGTTTGTAAAGCATGGGACTCTTGATCTTGAGGTTGTGTTAAGAGTCATTTACATTCTTGGGGCGCCTGGGTGGCTTAGTGGGTTGTAGCCTCTGCCTTCGGCTCGGGTCATGGTCCCAAGGTCCTGGGATTGAGCTCCACATTGGGTTCTCTGCTTGGCGGGGAGCCTACTTCCTCCCCTCTCTCTCTCTGCCTGCCTCTCTGCCTACTTGTGATCTCTGTCTGTCAAGTAAATAGATAAAATCTTTAAAAAAAAAAAAAAGAGTCATTTACATTCTTTATTGACAGCATTCACTGCTAGGAGGCAATCAATATATAATGGTAATATTAAATTTTAATCTCCTTTCCAAAATTACTAACCACTTTTTTATATATTTCAGTATTAAAGAATCCATTTTTTTTCTAAGATTCTATTTATTTATTTGACAGATTGAGACACACAAGAGAGGGGACTCAAGCTGAGGGAGTGGGAGGGAAAAACAGGCTTCCCGTCAAGCAAGGAGCCGGAAGCAGGGCTTGATCCCAGGACCCTGAGATCATAACCTAAGCTGAAGGCAGATGCTTAATGATTGAGCCACCCAGGCGCCCCTTGAAGAATCCATTTTTATCCACTACAGTTTTGAGATTTTTTTTTTTAAGTGATCTAACATGGGGCTCAAACCCACAACCCTGAGATCAAGAGTCACACACTCTACCAGCTGAGCCCGCCAGGTGTCCCCATCCACTACCATTTTTAAAGATTAATTTTGAATTTGGCACATTTAAAAATAACAAGTTTTTGAAATCCCCTAGCATGTTAAAAATAACAAATTAACAAAACACTGCATAACATATTGCTAACTCTCTAGCTACCAGAAATTCTACAAAACTAGCTAAATGAAAATGAGGACCCAAAACTCACAATGCTGTTACATATTCAATTACATATTCAATTACCCTGGCAGAATAATCAAGTATAATACAATATGCTCAGAGCTATAGCGGTGGGACTTTAGCAAGACTAAACATATATTATGTAAGTTTACAAAGGAACATTTTTTTTTTTTAAGATTTTATTTATTTATTTATTAGAGAGAGAGAGAGCACAGGCAGACAGAGAGGCAGAGGGAGGAGCAGGCTCCCTGCCGAGCAAGGAGCCCGATGCGGGACTCGATCCCAGGATGCTGGGATCATGACCTGAGCCGAAGGCAGCTGCTTAACCAACTGAGCCACCCAGGCGTCCCACAAAGGAACATTTTTAAGAAACACACTTCAGTATTATCTGTGCTTTCCAAAACATGGAACATGAAATATAGTATTAAACCTCCCAATCAAATCTTACCTGCCAAAGTAACCAAAAATTAATACCCCCAAATCTTTAAAGAACTGTGGGACAATGACAGTCAAAAGAAAGGAATCAGCAGAAAATAAACTGGTGACAGTACTTATTTATTTACTTAAAGGCAAATAGTAAATTTTAAAAATGACATAACACGTATATGTATTTTCCCAATTTCAATAAAAATATAAGACACCGAGAAAAGTAGTAGTCCATGTATAGGGGCGGCTGGGTGGCTCAATGGGTTAAAGCCTCTGCCTTCGGCTCGGGTCATGGTCTCAGGGTCCTGGGATCAAGCCCCGCGGCGGAGAGCCTGCTTCCCTCTCTCTCTGCCTGCCTCTCTGCCTACTTGTGATCTCTGTCTTTCAGATAAATAAATAAAATCTTTAAAAAAAAATAAAAGAAGTAGTCCATGTATAATTTATATTTCCCATATTTCTTCTGTGTTGTCAAACATATAGCTATTTGCAATATGTAACTATTTAAATTTAATTAAGATAAATGTAAAATGCAGTTGCTCAGTTGCCTAGCTCACTTAATGTACTCAGTAGGCACACATAGTTAGTGGCTATCATACTAGAGAACACAGAAATAGAAATTTCCTTCAAAGCTGAAAGTTCTACCGGACTGCAGGCTACAAGGCAGACAATTCATTTTTTCTCTGTAATTGTAAAAATTCTTCCCATGAAACTGCAAACATTTCCCCCTGCACCTGAAATATTTTTATAAGCTTCCTAACCAGACATTGATGAGAAACTTTTTTTTAAAGATTATGGCAACAACTAACAGGAGAGTGCTTACTATGCATCAGAAACAGCAACTATCTGCCTTGACTCAGAATCTCATTTCATCTTCATATAAACCCTATGACGTAGATGCAGGTCTATGGTCCCTTCTCTGAGAAACATATTTCAGAATTCCTGGGTTTTTAAGTTTTAGAAAGTTAATACTGAACATGAAGCATATGCTATGTAACATCACAGGCAGTCTAGGTAAGCACTCAGGAACACAATGGGATGTATGTACGAGAGGTAAGTGAATTCTAGAAGTACCCATGAACCAGCTAGGTGCTGGTTCTGCCATCAAACTGGTTCAGAACTGGTATTCCCATTCTCCAGTGAAATACTTTGCAACTATACTGTACTTCTGAATGACAGATCTGTGAAATGCTACCTATTTTTCCCCACACAACTATGGATTTTCATTAGAGAATTACCAAATGACCATCCCCCTGGACTTGAGGGATTCATTCTATGACTGAGAAACATATTTTTCTCCCTGGTAATTATAGACATACTATCCTAAACTTGAAAGTCTTGTTTACTTTCTTTTCATGAGATAACTGAGATATTTCAGTACAAATTCAAAATTGTATTTTGTACCATTTATAAGATGACACTTTTTTTGGTGCAAGCACTTAATTCAGTTAGGATCTAGCAACTTAAACATTTCCTTATTTCATTTCTGAAAGGAAACTAGGTATAACCAACTTTCAGTTACATACCACTTTTTAGGTTCTCAATCAGCTTTTGCACATTTTCTCACTTTCAGGAAAGACTGTGACCAATTTTAAATAATTTGAAAATCTTCCCCATTATTGTTGTATTTATAAACCAATGTATATCTTAAAATATTCCAAACAGATGCATTCCACAAAAAGTACAAGGATAAGTTTATCCACATATTTTAGTGTAAATTTATCAAGAATTAAAGGAAAATATTAATGGCAATAAAATATAACATTTAAATATTCAACAATGTAGCTATGTTTATATCCAAAATTATGATATATCACAAATATGAGCATCCAATAAGGAGCCTATAAGTAACAAATACACAGTTTCAATGAAAAATTATACTTTCTCTTCATTATTGACATGGCCTTGCTTAAAAGGATGAGTAGGCATAGGAAATTAAAATAAATGCTATAATAAAAGGAAAATAACTTCATCCAATATTTATAAAAAATTAGACCTCATTGTTAACGATACTAATTAACAATAATTATTCAGCTTTCACATTACTTCATTAGAGTATACTACTCACACATAAATTAGTAAACACTGATTCATAAACTAAATTTCCTAAATCAAATCAAATCAAAGCCTGATTGGCTGAAATACAGTTTAGCATAATATGTCAAAAGTACGAACTCTGAGAGAGTTAGACTTCCTGGCTTAAATATAAGATTTTGCTACTTACTCTAATGGCAAGTGTTTGTAAGTTACTTACTCTAATGGCAAGTGTTTGTAAGTTACTTACTTTTGTATCTCAAGTTCCTCATCTAATCTATAAAAGGGGAATAACAGGATCTACCTCACCAGGTTGTGTGAAGGTTAAATGAAATGGTACATGGAAGTAGTTAGGCAGTGCCAGCTACACATTATGCTCTACACAAGCATTCACTATTGTCAGTAGTATTAAAGCAGCTCTGAACTTGTAATGAATTGTTAGCACTATTTACCTTTTAAGAATTCTTCTCCAATTTCCTTAAATACTTAAATGCACCAAGAAAACAATATTTGAAGGAACCCTGTGTCAGTTGAATAAACATCTATTATTAACACATATGTTTACATATCAGGTCTCTTTAAAGTCAGATTAACATGAAGCCAGAACTGGGAACATGATTCTTTCACAGCTCCAAACTTCAAAATGCTAAGTTATTGCCAAATGATGCCATTTCACATAGACATCTATGCCCTTACCTAATGCAGCAATGAATGAACACTTGTTGCTAAGTGCCCCCAAAAACTCCCAGGAAAAGAAGGAAATCTTACTGAAAAAATTATTAGTTCAGTTTTGGACATATTAAGTTTGAGGTGCTCATAGAATACTGCAGGGGCATTCGGTAAGAAGTCAGAAGTAGAGACCTCAGGAAGCTTACTCTCAGAAGTTCATCACTCTTTGTACTACCATGAAATTAATTTTTCATATCCTATTACATGATAGTTATGTGTCTCCAAAAACCTCTATCCCTATACTATCTTGAAGGCATCTAGGTCCTGCCATGTAAGGGGTCAATAAATGTTGATTTCTTTAAAAACAAAAAACTTGCAGAACTATACAGTTAAGAGAGAGAATTTTATCATATACTAAAAAAACTAATTAAAACAATTTCTTTTCAATCTGTGAATTTTAAATAAGGATGAAATTTTCATTTTGAAGAATTCTTATAAAATAAAGTAAGTACCTACAATGTGGATTGAAGAGATTTCACTTTGTAATTTACAGACTATTTGAGTTCAGTAACTTAAAAATGAAAAGCCTCTGGACACTCCCAGCACACATTATTCAAAGAGCTGTGATAAGAAGCATGTAGCAAAAATGCTGAGTTATTTGCACTAGGTAAGGGAAAGCTGCTATCATCCCCAGTGCACCAGCAACTGTCTGCTAATCCTTTGGTTTTAAATCTACAGAAACACCTCCTAAAGAATGCTTCACTGTACTATTTACAAGCCAAACTTAAAATATGGTCCATTCTATCAAGGCTCTAACAGTAGTACAGACCAGACAGCCGCCAGCTCTGTATTTAATAGCAGATCACGACAATTTCATTTTTGCTTGACAACTAGACACCTTTCATTGAAACTATTCCCTGGAAATGACACTACAATACTGTTACTTATTTAGAGGGCAGGGAGCCAGGAGAAAAAGAGCCATTTATGGTGAATGGGTGTGAAAGACAGTAACAGCAGAGGATTAAAAAATGGTAATACAATATAAACAGGCTTAACAGAACTGTGAAATGGGGATACACAGAATGGAATTTCTACAACACAAAATAAACACGAAGATTTAATCCTGCACTTCTCATCGGAAATAAGCAAGAATAAATGTATACTGCTTCTTATATAATCAAAAGCCTGAAAACCTTATACTGATATTGGTAAAATTTAGAAGTATTCCCCCAATTTGGGACCTTTTTTCCTGTTCTATGAAGCAATTCATAAGGGGAAAAAAATAACGTCAGACTATAAATGATGAATGTAACTATTAGGAGTAGCCTCTCTAAGAGGTCTGAAATAGAAGGAAAATGTACATTTCTTCCAAAGCTGTAGCCAACAATAACTTTTGCATTCTGAATCCAGCTTAAGCATATTAGTTGAGAAGATGTTTGCAAAAGTATTTAATAAGAAAGTGCTGAATTTAGCTTTTATTTTTTTCTGTTTTCTTAAGTGGCCTGCAGTCTATCAAATGCACTAAGAACCTCTCCTAAGTGTAAATGACCGAAAGGAAATAAAGCTTTCCCCTTATAGAAAGCTATTTCTATAGATCAGGTAAACGTTTTCTGTAAAGGGCCACAGAGTAAATATTTTCAGCTTTACAGGCCATATGGTCTCTGTCACAAAAACTCAGCTCTGTCGTGTAGCATGAAAGTAGCGACATTAACAGATAAATGAGTATGGATGGGGTCCAATAAAACCTCATTTTCAACAACAGGCCGCCAGTCCATGGGACCATGACCATAGTTTGCTGACCTATGCTATAGAACTTGTTTTTTTTACCTACGACAAATATATTGTTTTAATAAACACCACCAACTTTGAAATATGATGTCTGGGATTTGCTTTAAAATATTTCATAAAAGAAAAGTGGAGAGTAGGTTAAATGAGACTAGCAAAACACAATTATTGTTAAGGTTGGATGATGGATGCATGGAGTTCATTATCCTATTCTCTGTAATTTCATGAGTTTGAAATTAAAAGCTTTTAAAAATACAAAGTAAATCAATTAACCAACTCCACAGGAAAATGAATTTCTTCACTTTACTGTAAACCTGCTAAAGCACATTTATTATTTTGAAACATAATTAACATTATGCAACATAAAAAATTCTTAATGTAAAGCAACAAAACTAAAATGAAAAAGCTTATTATATGAAAGTGTATACCAGCATAAACCCTTAACATTTTCCATAATTTAAAACACAGGCTCCCCTTATATAGCTCCTAAATATATTAAATTTATTCTCATCTTATCTAACAAAATATTACTAATTTTTGGTTTAAGAATATAATTATTTTTATAGGACACATGTTATTTATGTTAACATGTAATAGGTTTATTATTTTCCAAATAAAATTAATATTTTTTATATTATTTAATATTTAGAGTCCTAAATTCTAAGCAATAAGTATTCATAGATACAACCTACATAAACAAATGCTATTTAGGGTCTTCAACAACTAAGAATGTAAAAGGATCCTCTGACCAAAAAGCTTGAACACCTGTGACCTAAACATTCTCATTGTTGTCTAAAGTATGATTACCAAGCATATGAACAGCATATGTATTTGAACAATAATCATCACACAGTAAAGTTAACCCACTAAGAGGACTATCAATATACACCCACAAGAGGAAGATACTTAAATCATCAACAGAAACATTCTTTTCAACTTGCCCTGTATGTCATAAATAATGTTTCCATAGGAAAAGAAGAGCTCTAATGTGTTGTCCCACTTATGCAGATAATTGTCTTCTGAACCAATAATAAAGAAAAATATATGCCAGCAGACATCTCTATAAGTGCACTATCTCCTACCAAATCAAGCTATGCCACGTCACTCAATGCAAGAAGCTAGAACTCAAGCTAAACAGGGCCTTAGGAAAGAAATCTTAATGACTGTACAACTTCTCAAAAATGATAAATGTGTTTTTTAAATGTTCTAGGTTTTTTTCTCAACATTTAGCAATACAGTAATTTCAAATATTATCAAAACTAAAAAGTAATTTGAATTAGGTTCATGGAATTATTATGATATTTGTGAAAAACTGAGAACCTCTGTGAAAACATCTGAACTATCCAAGAATATAATCAAACTCAAAATTCTCTAAATCTAAAACTAAAACAGGAATCAATAATCCATAACACAGATTTGAGCAGATAATAACCAGAGCAAAAATATTCATGTGATTGTTCATTCTTTTATAAAGATAAACCAATATTTATTTTTCAAATACAATACCACTATACTATTTTTAATCATTTTTGCCCCTTTTGTATATGGCTATTTAAACTATTATCAGACTACTTCATTTTTACTTAAGTATGCATTTCCAAGTTAAGTTTTAGAAATTTTATTATTTTTGTTGTCTTTTATCAACCTGAATAAAGTTAAAATAGTAATGTGTGATGCAGAGACATACTTACATCATACTCTGTAACTCTGCTGCAAAGCTTATAGACTTCCCTGTACTTCTTCCACTACTTGAAGTAGCAGTAGACATGGGGCTGGCTGCAGTATTATTCATCTAAATAAAAAAGAAATAAAGCTTACAAAATGTATTTAACTATAAATAAATGCATGGAAAATGGAAGCAATTATAAGTAACTTCAAAAAGTATAGAAAATTTTAAATTTCTAGTTTGTTCATAAATCTGACTTGTCCATACTTAATGTTCTTTATTAAAATGAAATAGTAAAGAGGGGGCACCTAGGTGGAGCAGTGAGTTTAGCATCTGACTCTTGGTTTACACTCAGGTCATGACCTCTGGGTCCTGGGATCAACTCCCCCTAGGGCTCCACTCTCAGCATTGAGTAAGCTTGGGATTCTCTTTCTCTCTCTCTCTGCCCCTCCCCCTACCCATCACACTCACATGTGTGCTCTCTCTCTCTCACAAATAAATAAATCTTTAAAATGAAACAGTAAAGAAGAAAAAACTGCTTAGTCAAATACAATATCAAAAGAGAACTCACTTAGGTGATAAACATTTTATGGAAGAAAAAGATTCATTAAAATACTTTACTAGAACACCATGATTTTCTAAATGTGCTCCAGGGAGCCCTAAGGTTCACAGGCAATACTTCAAGGAGCTTCTAGTGGTCCCAAAGCATACCCTCCCAGTTCCATCCAGAACCAGAGAACAACTCTGATTTTTCTTTCATGTATTGGGATTCCAAGTAAGAGTTAATATAAAGAAAGAGACAGCTGTAAAATACAAAATTAGAAAACCACTGCATAATCTAATTCCCATTTGAACCAAAACCTATAATATAAGTAATAAAAATAAAGTCAATCAGTAGATCAGAAATAAGCATTGGGATATTTTATAATCTCATGGTTAAGTAAATTATCAATTTAAAATGTGACTTTTTCCCAATGAAATTAAGTTGATGCATAAGGGGAAAAGTAGATGCCAATCCTCATATATGTTATTTTATTTAATGCATGTGGTAGTCCCATAAACAAGAATTGGTGAAAATAACGTTACAATAATGAAAGTAGATAAAAGCCTCCACAGTTACTCAGTAAGTGCTCAATAAATGTTACCTATTATTTCATATGTCCATATAAATTTTGCAATTTAATTTTCCTTAAAAATGACCTGCAGGGGACGCCTGGGTGGCTCAGTTGGTTAAGCGGTTGCCTTCGGCTCAGGTCATGATCCCAGTGTCCTGGGATGGAGTCCCCACATCGGGCTCCTTGCTCAGCAGGGAGCCTGCTTCTCCCTCTGCCTCTGCCTGCCTCTCTGTCTGCCTGTGCTCGCTCTCTCTCTCTCTCTAACAAATAAATAAATAAAATCTTTAAAAAAAAATGATCTGCAGATTTAAATATATGATAAAGCAGTACTGCAAACTTTAAGTATACTGTAGTAAACCAGAAGTCAGGAGTCAGACTGCCTAGGTTCTAATCCCTTCTGCTACCTTACTAGGACTTTGGGCAAATTTCTTAACTTCTTTGTACACCAGTTCCTTCATCTTTAGAATGGAAATGATAATCCCACATTCTTAGGGTTGTTGTGAGCATTCAATGAGCTAGTATGTACATAGCATTCAGAACAGCTCTTAGCACACAGTAAGCATACAATGTTAACTGTTATTATTGTACACAGAAAGAATTCTCTTATTGGTCAGCTAAAAGCTTTTATATGACAAATTTAGGTTACTCTTTTTTCAGAATCGCAAGTCTAAGAAACTTGAGTATTTTCACTAAACGGCCTTAACGCAATTCAACAAATATTAAGTACTTAGTTTCCCTGTAAAATATTTTTCAGTACTGATACCACTACAGCTAGCAGTCATCCTAGCTCAAAAATCTGTCTTTGACTCCTTCTCCTGCACCCTATAATTTGTAAAAAAACAAACAAAAAACAAAACAAAGCAAAAAAACAAATTCTACTTATGTTCTTACCTCCTCCCCATCTTGTTCTACTATTATGGCCCTCTCTAAAAGCACTATTTATAGCTTTTCTCTTTCCATCTCAACTCATTCTCCACCTTACTGCGAAATTTATCTTCTTAATACATCCTCTAACCTGACAGTTCCTGTGGGCAATGGAGGCTAAAACTGATGTAGGAAACCCAACCAGGGTATTCACCAAACTCTGAGATGGAAGGACTGGGCTCCATGAAGATGACTGCAGGGGGAAATAAATAAATACATACATACACACATACATACCACCAAAAACAACGAATACGATGACAACAACAAAACTACTATAAACCACTGCCTGAGACAGGCCATACATGAAGCTTTTGAGAGAAGGCAACAGTAGAGAGGCCTAAGATGAGCAGCACACTAGCTGGTTGGCTAGATCTGGAATATCCCAATATCCTTCTGCGGCAAGGCCAACTCTCTGTCAGCGTAAGTCCGGTCTAGTATGAGTCCCTAACTAAGGGCCAGAGCAAATGAAAGACCAGAAAAGGCAAACCTTTTACTCAAATTGAGCCTGAAAACCAAAATTCTAAAACACATAAAGAAGCTAACACTATGAAAGACCACTGACTTTTTATAAGCCTCATTTTTTTTT